>JAIRCJ010000442.1:0-97360 GCA_020883675.1 Bruguiera gymnorhiza | reverse complement strand
GTTGAAAATATAATATTTGAATATGTTAATTGAACAAAAATACAAGTAATGGACTCAATTGCATAAAAAACACTTTAGTGGATGAATATTATAAATAGCAATCTCAAGTTTCAATTTGTTGCATATATCCCTAGTTATATTAGAGTCCATTCCTTTTCCTTTTTCTTAACTAATTTGTTGACAAGAATTATATAAATCATTTCAAATTGCATTGAGGCAAAGGAGACAATTAAGAAAATTGCAAAATTTAAATTCAACAGAGTATTGACAATTTATTTATCCTTAGCAGATTTTAAAATTCTAAAAATTGCAAAAATGAAATATTTTGATTTTTAAATTTGTTGTTAATGTCGTTTGATTTGATTGGTGAGAAAAATACAATATTTGAATATCTTAATTGAACAAAATACAAGTAATGGACTCAATTGCATAAAATACACTTTAGTGGATGAATATTATAAATAGCAATCTCAAGTTTCAATGTTGTGTTAAGCATATATCCCTAGATGGAGTGTAGAACCTTCTTATTAGAGTCATTACTTTTCCTTTTTCTTAAGTAATTTGTCTGAAGATTATATAAATCATTTCAAATTGCATTGAGGCAAAGGAGACAATTAAGAAAATTGCAAAATTTAAATTCAACAGAGTATTGACAATTCATTTATCCCTAGTAGATTTTAAAATTCTAAAAATTGCAAAATGCAATATTTTGATTTTTAAATTTATTGTTAATGTCGTTTGATTTGATTGGTGAGAAAAATATAATATTTGAATATCTTAATTGAACAAAAATACAAGTAATGGACTTAATTGCATAAAATACACTTTAGTGGATGAATATTATAAATAGCATCCAAGTTTCAATGTTGTGTTAAGCATATATCCCTAGATGGGAGTGCAGAACTTTTTATTACAGTCCATTGCTTTTGCTTTTTCTTAAGTAATTTGCCTGAAGAATTATATAAATCATTTCAAATTGCGTTGAGGCAAAGGAGACAATTAAGAAAATTGTAAATTTTAAATTAAACAGAAGTATTGATAATGTTCAATTTATCCCTAGTAAATATTTTAAACATTCTAATAAATTGCAAAATAGCAATATTTTGATTTTTAAATTATTGTTAATGTCGTTTTGATTTGAATTGGTGGAGAAAAAATCACAATATTTGAATATCTTAATCGAACAAAAATACAAGGACTTAATTGCATAAAATACACCTTTAAGTGGATGAATATATAAATAGCAATCCCAAGTTCAATGGTTGTGTTAAGGATATAAACCCTAGAATGGAATTACAAAAACCTTCTTATTACAAATCCATTGGGCTTTTGCTTTTTCTTAAGTAATTTGCCTGAAGATATATAAATCGATTTCAAATTACTTTGAGGCAAAGGAGACAATTCATATAAAATATGCAGAAATTTAAATTCCAATAGAGTATCGACAATCATTTCTATCTCCTATGGCAGATTTTAAAAATTCAAAAATTGGCCTAAAATTGAATATTTTGATTTTAAATTTATTGTTATTGGTGTTTAATTTAATTGCTGAGAAAAATATAATATGTGAAATATATATTTGAATATGTTAATTGAACAGAAATATAAGTAATGGACCAAATGCATAAAATACAATTTAGTAGACGAATATTTTAAATAGCAAACCCAAGTTTCAATGTTGTGTTAAGCATATATCTCTAGAACGGGTAGTGCAAAATCTTTTATTACAATCTATTACTTTTGCTTTTCTTAAGTAATTTGTCTAAAGATTATATAAATCATTTCAAATTGCATTGAGGCAAAGGAGGCAATTTAGAAAATTGCAAAATTTAAATTGAACAGAGTATTGACAATTCACTTATTCCTAGCAGATTTTAAAATTCTAAAAATTGCAAAAATGCAATATTTTGATTTTTAAATTTGTTGTTAATGTCGTTTGATTTGATTGGTGAGAAAAATACAATATTTGAATATCTTAATTGAACAAAATTTCAAGTAATGGAATCAATTGCATAAAATACACTTTAGTTGATGAATATTATAAACAGCAATCCCAAGTTTAAATGTTGTGTTAAGCATATATCCCTAGATGGGAGTGTAGAACCTTCTTATTACAATCCTTTGCTCTTGTTTTTTCTTAAGTAATTTGCCTGAAAATTATATAAATTATTTCAAATTGCGTGGAGGCAAAGGTGACAATTTAGAAAATTGCAAAATTTAAATTCAACAGAGTATTGATAATTCATTTATCCCTAATAGATTTTAAAATTCTAAAAATTGCAAAATTGAAATATTTTCATTTTTAAATTTGTTGTTAATGTCGTTTGATTTAATTAGTGTGAAAAATATAATAGGTGAAAAATCTAATATTTGAATATGTTAATTGAACAAAAATACAAGTAATGGACTCTATTGAATAAAAGACACTTTAGTGGAGGAAGATTATAAATAGCAATCTCAAGTTTCAAGGTTGTGTGAAGCATATATCCCTAGATAGGAATGGGGAACCACCTTATTAGAGTTGAAGTTCCCAACTTCACCCTAGGATCTATTAGTTTGTGATACTAAGAGGGGGGGTGAATCAGTATCACCACAATTCGCAATTCGCAGGTAAGTGAACAACTTCAATCTCTTCTTAAAAGTGAACTCTTTCTCAGATTCAACTAAGGTAGATCTATTGCTACCTACTAATCACAATAGTCCCCAAAGTCACCTTTCAAACACCTTGCCTAATAGACAATTTGGATGTTCTTGTTTAGGTCTTCGTTAGGTTATGGGCTAGCTGATACTTTAGCTGCATTCACAACTCAATTCAAAACATAGAATGTAAAGCAAATTAAGGACACACGAGATTTACGTGGTTCTGTCAACGTGACGTACATCCACGGTGGTAAGGACTCTCCTTTGCCAAGACTATCCACTATACTTGAGAATTCTAGTTACAATGGATGTCTTAATCTTCTGCTCCTTTCACTATTACAATTACTAAGCAAGTACAATACAAAGAATGTCGCTTACTGTGTCTACCATTCTTCTAGTTTGTCTTGCCTCTGTTGAATTGAAAGGCTGCTCCACTATTGCTTAGAAGTTCACCGCAACGCTCTTTAACCTCTCTTGAAGAAATCTAGAAATACGTTGAGTTCTTTCCGATGCTTTGCCGAATTCCTTCTCTAGGTTGTCTCACACAACTCCTGCTTTCACCGTCTCACGGTCTCACCCGTCTCCTATTTCACGGTCTTACTGTTTCACGGCCTGTCCTCACACTTCTGGTCTGTCACGTCGTTGCATGTTCTGGTCTCACACCATCTCCTGACGTACACCCACGTTTCTGGTCTGTCGTTTCACGTCTCTTGGCCTGCCTCACACTACTGGTTTTTCTGGTTCACGTCTTTCTGCCTGCCTCACGCTTCTGGTCTGCTGTCTTCTCTTCTGGGTGGTGTCACGGATACCAGGTCTGCTGTCTTCTCTTCCGGGTGATCTCACGGATACCAGGTCTACTGTCTTCTCTTCCGGGTGGTTTCACAAATACTAGATCTGCTGTCTTCTCTTTCGGAAGGTTTGTTTCTTATTTCTCCTCTTGCTGGTTGTGTGTTTCTAGTTTCCTTGCAGGAGTCGTACATTCTGGTTTGCTCTCCGGTGGTGACATTTCTGGTTTGCTCTCCCAGTTGTGTCGTTTCTGATCTCTTGCCGTTTTGCTCTCTTTCCAGCCGTCTCCTCTCGACCTCTATTCTTCGTTCAGCCCCCCTTCAGCCGTCTCCTCTTTTTCTCTATTTTTTTTTTTGGCCGACAGTGGGGTTCCCTTTTGGTATATTATTTTCTCTTCTTTTTGGCCAGTTGTTGTAGGGTTACTGTTTATTCAATTTTGTTGGCCCCCCTTTTTTGTTTTGTCTTCCAAGGCCTTTATATACTCTCTTCCATGAAACCCTAATAGGGCTTACATGGCAGATTTATGTTCTTGCCCTTACGCAGTGGATTTACTTTCTTGCTCTTTCCATGTGGCTTTACTTTCTTCCACACTTAACCCTAGTTGACAACAATTACGACCCATACAAGGCTGTGGGAACAACAATCTGCCCCTTTGTAATTGTTGGCAACACTCACAACAAAACCATTATGTAGTAGTCCTTCATAATCTTCTTAGAGTAATAATCTAGAAGTAGATGGATTACAACTCCCCCTAAATATGCACTCCCCCTACACTGTTGCTTCTCTCCCCATTTGCCAACCAATTACAAATTTGAAAAACCTACAAAGTAGAGATGGAGGATTCACCTAAACTTCAAGCTTGAGGAGGCATTTGCACAGACAGACTCATTCTGTGCTTTTCAAACAACTCTGTGGACAGAGGTTTAGTTAGAATATCTAAGATTTGATCTTTAGTGCCAATATACTCCAACTGAATTGTGCCCTCTTCCACTTGATCCCTGATAAAGTGATACTGGATGTCAATATACTTGCTCCTTGAATGTTGAACTGGATTCTTGCTAAGATCAATTGCACTTTGATTATCACAAAGTACACTCACTGGTAACTTCACTTCAACACCCAAATCGGCCAATTGTCTTTGCATCCATATCACCTGAGTACATGCTGCACAAGCAAGCCATATACTCAGCCTCCACTGTGCTCAAAGCAACACTATTTTGCTTTCTACTTAGTCATGCAACACACTTTGAACCCAGGTAGAAACTGCAGCCACTGGTTGATTTTCTGTCATCTGTACTTCCTACCCAGTCTGCATCAGTGTATGCTCGTAGTTTTACAGAATCCATGGTAGGATACCACAAGCCCATTTCCAGTGTCCCCTTGAGGTATCTTAGGATTCTTTTCACTGCCAACACATGAGATTCCTTAGGATCAGCTTGGAATCTGCTGGCGATGCATACAGCTTGCATGAGATCAGGCCTTGATGCTGTAAGGTACAGAAGGCTCCCTATCATCTTCCTGTATTTTGTAGGGCTTGTACTCCTTCTTCCTGATCTTTTGTTAACTTGCAGCCTACTGACATAGGAGTACTGGCAGGTCTGCTATCCTTCATGCCAAACTTTTTCAGCATCTCTTTGGCATATTTTGTCTGAGAAATAAAAATACCTTTTTCACATTGTTTTATCTGTAATCCAAGAAAGTAAGTCATTTCTCCAATCAATGACATCTTATATTCCTCACTCATCTTCTGTGCAAATTCTTGGCATAGCTCAGAGTGATCCCCTCCAAAGATGATGTCATCTACATATACTATGGTTATCAGTTGGCCTTTCTCTAAGTTGAACACATATAGGTTATTATCAACTGTTCCTCTTCTGAAGTTCAACCTTCTCAAATACGCGTCCAGCCTGCTGTACCATGCTCTTGGGGCTTGTTTAAGGCCATACAAGGCTTTCTTCAGCTTACACACATGTGTCTCATCCTCATTGATTTGTACTCCATCGGGTTGTTCAATATACACTTCTTCTTTCTGGAGCCCATTCAAAAAGGCTGATTTCACATCCATTTGGTAAACTTTATACCTCTTATGTGCTACCAAAGCTAAGAACACTCTGATAGTTTCCAACCTTGCTACTGGTGCAAAAGTTTCATCAACATCTACTCCTTCTATCTAAGTGTAGCCTTTGCAAACCAGCCTAGCCTTGTTCCTCACCACCTTGCCATCTTCATTACATTTATTTTTAAACACCCATTTTGTTCCTATGACATTCTTGTTAGTGGGTCTTGGGACCAGCTCCCATGTTTCATTCTTCTCGATTCGATCCAGCTCCTCATTGATAGCTTTGACCTAGGCTTTGTCTTGTGCAGCCTCTTCAACAGAATTAGGTTTAACTTGTGAGAGTAAAGCAGTAGCTCCCACAATTCTTCTTCTTGTTGTAACTCCTGCTGATGGGTCACCTATTATCTAATTTCCTTGATAAGCACTGGTCCATGTCTTCTTTGTCTTTCTCTCTTGCATAGTCTTAGTTGCAAGAGAATCTTCTTCTTCATCTTCAGACTCACTCTTCTCTGAGTCTGAACTTACTTCTTTTCCCTCTTCTTCATGTTGGTCAGATTCTTTATCTATCTTGAAGTCATCTTCTTCATTGTCCTCAGCTTCTCCATTATGCATTGTTTTCTAGTTTTCATCTATTCTCACATTACTGGAAGTGACCACTTTTCCCAGTTTATGCAGAAAAACTCTGTAACCTTTTGTCTTTGCTGAGTATCCCACAAAGATGCCTTCATCTGACCTAGCATGGAATTTTTCCAAGTTTTGCTCCTTGTTCTTCACAAAACATGGGTTGCCAAAGATTCTAAGATACTTGGCTATTGTCTTCTTCTCACTCCATAGCTCATATGGAGTCTTATCAATATTGGGCCTTAGTAAAACTTTGTTCAATAGGTGCACAGCTGTAAATGTTACTTTCTGTCCAAAATCTTGTGTGAAGCTTGGATTCCAGCAGTAGAGTTCTTGCCATTTCAACCACAGCTCTATTTTTCCTCTCTACCACCCCTGTTCTGTTGAGGTGTTCTTGCTGTTGCCATCTGATGGTGAATTCCATGCTTCTCAAGGTAATCTTCAAAAGCTCCATTTGTGAATTCAGTGCCTTGATCTGACCTCAATACTTTGATCTTCTTTCCACTCTCATTTTCAGCCAATCTTCTGTATCTCTTGAAGCATTTCAAAACTTCTGACTTGTGTTTAAGGTGCATGATGCAGGTCCTTCTGGAATAATCATCAACAAACAAGATGAAGTACCTCTCACCATTCAACCCTTTTTTTCTCATCGACCCACACAAATCAGTATGTACAATGTCAAGTACTGCTTCAGAACTGACCTCTTTGGTCTTATACTGCTTTCTGACCTGTTTTCCTTTAGAGCATGCTGAACAGACATACTCCCTCTCTCTCTTGAGGTCTGGAATGTCTCTGATTGCATGAGTAGTGGTCAGCTTCCTCATATTCTTCTGTGTTAAGTGTCTCAACCTCCTATGCCAGAGTTGATTTTCTTCTTCTTTTGTAAGTAAATAGTTGTTTGTCTTGTCCTCATCAATCACATATAAATTTCCAGCTATTCTCTTCCTAGTTGCAACAGTATTGCCTTCTTTACTCTTTACTTGGCAACCTGTTTTTGTGAATATCACTTTATGGTCTTCATTGCATAGTTGGCTGACAGATGCTAGATTATATCTGAGTCCTTCAACGTGTTCAGCTTTCCTTTTCCAATATTTACTGACCCTTGACCATTGATGTTGAGTGAATCATCATTGCCAAACTTGACTCTGCCTTTTCTTGACTTGTTCAGTTTTGATAATTTACTTTGTCTCCTGTCATGTGTGAAGTGCACCCACTATCAAGGATCCACTGCTTATCCTTGTAGTCAGCCTTTAGTGCAATTTCAGCTATATTAGCCACCTCCCTTTTAGCTTTATATTCCTTCTTTTGAACTAGCTTGATGATAGATTTCTCCTTTTTCTCAACTTTGACTGTACTAATTTCTTTCACTATGCCATTTAGTGCCTTCTCTTGCTCAGGGAGAAGTGTCATGCATCTCTTGGCATTATGGCCATCCTGCCTGCACCTTTCACACTGTTCCAAATCTCCCAATATAGCAAACTTATTCTTTGAAACCACTAGTTTGGGTTTTCACCAACAATTCTTGTTAGTGTGTCCTTGCCTTTTACAGTATGTGCAAGAACTCACAACAGGTGTTCTCCTATGAATTTTGTATTGTCTCCCCCTATATGCAGCATCGTATCTTCTCAAGTTGGAGACATATACTGGCCTTCTCCATCAGCATTTACTTGCCTTATGACCCTAAACTTCACAATAAAGATAGTAACCTTGAAACTGCCTCTTCTTGGGTCTAATCACAGCTTGTTTTCTTTTGTTCATTACTTGCTGTGTAGGCCTGGTTGCTGGCTTCTTTGCTTGTGTGACTTTCATTTCAGTCACCTTCTTCTCCTCCTTCTGTTCAGCCGTAGCCCTTTGCTGGCTGACTTTCTTTTCTTCATTTTTGTTTGTAACCCTAGGTTGCTTCTTCAAATCTTCTTTATTTTCAGCCTTCACTGTTCTTGGCTGATCAGTCTTTTCTTTCTGAGACTTAACCTTCTCTTTCAACTTCTGTGGCAAAGTCTCGTTATCTTTAGGCAGTGCAGCATCAGATTGCTGCACTTTCTCTTCATTCTTCTTTTCTCTTGCAGAGCTTGTTTCTCCTATCACTTCAAACTTCTGCAAGTTCTCTTCACTCTTTTTGAGTTGTTGCTGAAGTCTCAGCGACTTTATCTCCATTTCTTCAATTGTTGAAGTCCTTGAGCCAAGCTCCATAGTAAGGTCTTCACATATTTTGATCTGTTCTTCAAATCTTCTCTTCAAGTCAATATGTTCAGCCCTTATTTCATCCTTTTAACTTTCTGCTTCCTCAATATTTGCTTCAACTTGTTTTATAATGGCCTCCAACCTTCTTATGGTTCTACCCCTTTTTATTATCTCCTTTGAAGCTATTTCTAACTCAGCTTCAAGATCTGGTTCTTCTTCATCAATCTCCTCTTCCTCTTCAGAGGTTGAACTACCACATCTAGCTGATGCCATAAAGGCATGCTCATCTGATGAGTCTACGTCTTCCTCCTCATCGGCTTCTTTTGTCTGGCTCACATAACTCTTGAATGAGCCTCTCTTCTTCTTCTGTGGGTTAACAGTCTTCTTGTGGACTTCCTTGACTTGAATGATGGTCTTCTCCATTTTGAATTATGCTCATCATCACCATCCTCATCTTCATCATCAAGTTTCACTTTGCACTGAGAAGCAAAGTGTCCAGTCTGTCCATAACGATAACATCTCAAGGACAACTGTCCTTTTCCCTTCCTAGACCCCTTTTTGAACTTCCTTGTGAAGTATGCCAACACTTCAACTTCACTTTCTTCCTCATCATCATCATCATCCTCACTGGATGATTCTTCCTCTTCTTTTATCTTCAAGTGTTTCATAGCTTTGAAAGCTACCTCCTTTGATACCTTTAACGTTGAGGAGCTCTCAATTGACTTTATTCTCATCTCATATGCAATGAGATTGCACTGGAGATCATGCAGAGACATAGAATTGAGATCTCTACTCTCCTCTATGGCTGCCACCTTTAAGGCAAACCTCTCAGGCAGAATTCTCAGAATTTTCTTCACAATAGATGAGTCCTTCTTGTTCTTCCCATGACTTCTAAGATTGTTTACAGCATCAATAAACCTGGTGAAGAACTCTCGAACTGTCTCATTTTTCTGCATTCTGAGAGATTCATATCTCTCATTGAAAACTTGAAGCTTGGTCTCCTTCATTATGCCATCACCTTTATAGACTTTCTGCAATCTGTCTCATAACTCCTTAGTAGATTTGCAGTCCATAACTTTAGCATATTCAACATCTGCCAATGCTGAAATGATGACATTTGAGGCCTTCCCATTTATCTTAAACTGTCTTAATTCCTCTGGGGTTAGATCTTTACCTTCTTCTGGAGGCTCAAAACCCTCCTGTACAGATTTCACCATGTTCAAGCCCATGGTTGCAAATACCACCTGCATTCTCACTCTCCACATATGGTAGTTGGTTCCGTTGAAGATTGGAACCTTCTTGTTGTAAATAGTGCTGGTGCTGGTACTGGTACCAGCGTCCATTTTTCGGTATGCTGAACAAATTAAAACTTCTGGAACTCTTCAAACTAGTACACCAAGCTGTTAAGCTTTATCCTGGTGAACCTGTGCTCTGATACCAATTGAAGTTCCCAACTTCACCTTAGGATCTACTAGTTTATGATACTGAGAGGGAGGGTGAATCAGTATCACCACAATTCGCAATTCACAAGTAAGTGAACAACTTCAATCTCTTCTTAAAAGCGAACTCTTTCTCAAATTCAACTAAGGTAGATCTATTGCTACCTACTAATCACAATAGTCCCCAAAGTCACCTTTCAGACACCTTGCCTAATAGATAATTCGGATGTTCTTGTTTAGGTCTTCGTTAGGTTATGGGTTGGCTGATACTTTAGCTGCATTCACAACTCAATTCAAAACACAGAACGTAAAGCAAATTAATGACACATGAGATTTACGTGGTTCCGTCAACGTGACGTTCATCCACGGTGGTAAGGACTCTCCCTTACCAAGACTATCCATTATACTTGAGAATTTCAGTTACAATGGATGTCTTAATCTTCTGCTCCTTTCACTATTGCAATTACTAAGCAAGTACAATAAAAAGAGTGTCACTTACTGTGTCTACCCTTCTTTTAGTTTGTCTTGCCTCTGTTGAATTGAAAGGCTGCTCCACTACCGCTTAGAAGTTCACCGTAATGCTCTCTAACCTCTCTTGAAGAAATCTGGAAATATGTTGAGTTCTTTCCAATGTTTCGCCGAATTCCTTCTCTAGGTTGTCTCACACAGCTCCTGCTTTCACCATCTCACGGTCTCACTCGTCTCCTATTTCACGGTCTTACTGTTTTACGGCCTATCCTCACACTTCTGGATTGTCACGTCGTTGCACGTTCTGGTCTCACGCCGTCTCCTGACGTACACCCACGCTTTTGGTCTGCCGTTTCATGTCTCTTGGCCTCCCTCACGCTACTGGTTTTTCTGGTTCACGTCTTTCGGCCTGCCTCACGCTTCTGGTCTGCTGTCTTCTCTTCTGGGTGGTGTCACGAATACCAGGTCTGCTGTCTTCTCTTCCGAGTGATCTCACGGATACCAGGTCTGCTGTCTTCTCTTTCGGGTGGTCTCACAGATACCTAGTCTACTGTCTTCTCTTCCAGGAGGTTTGTTTCTTATTTCTCCTCTTGCTGGTTGTGCGTTTCTGATTTGCTTGTAGGACGTGTTTCTAGTTTCCTTGCAAGAGGTTGCACGTTCTGGTTTGCTCTCCCGGTGGTGACATTTCTGGTTTGCTCTCCCAATGGTGTCGTTTCTGAGCTCTTGCCGTTCTGCTCTCTTTTCGACCGTCTCCTCTTGACCTCTGTTCTTTGTTCAGCCCCCCTTCGGCCGTCTCCTTTTTTTCTCCTTTTTTTTTTTTGGCCGACAGTGGGGTTCTCTTTCGGTATATTATTTTCTCTTCTTTTTGGTCGGTTGTTGTAGGGTTGCTGTTTACTCAATTTTGTTGGCCCCCCTTTTTTGTTTTGTCTTCCAAGGCCTTTATATACTCTCTTCCATGAAACCCTAATAGGGTTTACGTGGTGGATTTACGTTCTTGCCCTTACGCGGCAGATTTACTTTCTTGCCCTTCCATGTGGCTTTACTTTCTTGCACACTTAACCCTAGTTGACAACAATTACAACCCATACAAGGCTGTGGGAACAACAAGAGTCCATTGTTTTTCCTTTTTCTTAAGTAATTTGTTTGAAGACAAGAAATCATTTCAAATTGCATTGAGGCAAAGGAGACAATTAAGAAAATTGCAAAATTTAAATTCAACAGAGTATTGACAATTCATTTATCCCTAATAGATTTTAAAATTCTAAAAATTGCAAAAAGGCAATATTTTGATTTTTAAATTTATTGTTAATGTCGTTTGATTTGATTGGTGAGAAAAATACAATATTTGAATATCTTAATTGAACAACAATACAAGTAATGGACTCAATTGCATAAAATACACTTTAATGGATGAATATTATAAATAGCAATCCCAAGTTTCAATGTTGTGTTAAGCATATATCCCTAAATGGGAGTGCAGAACTTTCTTATTACAGTCAATTGCTTTTGCTTTTTCATAAGTAATTTGCCTAGTGATTATATAAATCATTTCAAATTGCGTTGAGGCAAAGGAGACAATTGAAAAAATAGCAAAATTTAAATTCAACAGAGAATTGATAATTCATTTATCCCTAGCAGATTTTAAAATTCTAGAAATTGCAAAAATGCAATATTTTTCATTTTTAAATTTATTGTTAATGTTGTTTGATTTGATTAGTGAGAAAAATACAATATTTGAATATCTTAATCGAACAAAAATACAAGTAATGGACTCAATTGCATAAAATACACTTTAGTGAATGAATATTATAAATAGTAATCCCAAATTTCAATGTTATGTTAAGGATATAACCCTAGATGGGATTATAGAACCTTCTTATTACAATCCATTGCTTTTGCTTTTTCTTAAGTTATTTGCTTGAAGATTATATAAATCATTTCAAATTGCATTGAGGCAAAGGAGGCAATTTAGAAAATTGAAAAATTTAACTTGAACAGAGTATTGACAATTCACTTATCCATAGGAGATTTTAAAATTCAAAAAGTTGCAGAATTGAAATATTTTGATTTTTCAATTTATTGTTAATGTCGTTTGATTTAATTAGTGAGAAAAATATAATATGTGAAAAATATAATATTTGAATATGCTAATTGACCAAAAATACAAGTAATGAACTCAATTGCATAAAAGACACTTTAGTAGATGAATATTATGAATTGTAATCTCAAGTTTCAAGGTTGTGTGAAGCATATATCCCAAGATGGGAGTAGGGAACCATCTTATTAGAGTCCATTCCTTTTCCTTTTTCTTAACTAATTTGTCTCAAGACAAGAATTTTATAAATCATTCCAAATTGCATTGAGGCAAAGGAGACAATTAAGAAAATTTAAAAATTTAAATTCAACAGATTATTGACAACTTATTTATCCTTGGCAGATTTTAAAATTTTAAAAATTGCAAAAATGCAATATTTTGATTTTTAAATTTGTTATTAATGTCGTTTGATTTGATTGATGAGAAAAATTCAATATTTGAATATCTTAATTGAACAAAATTACAAGTAAGGGACTCAATTGCATAAAATACACTTTACTGGATGAATATTATAAATAGCAATCCTAAGTTTTAATGATGTGTTAAGCATATATCCCTAGATGGAAGTGTAAAACCCTCTTATTACAGTTCATTGCTCTTGTTTTTTCTTAAGTAATTTGCCTGAAGATTATATAAATTATTTCAAATTACGTGGAGGCATATATCTCTAGACGGGAGTGTAGAATCTTCTTATTACAGTCTATTCCTTTTGCTTTTTCTTAAGTAATTTGCCTGAAGATTATATAAATTATTTCAAATTGCGTTGAGGTAAAGGAGGCAATAAAGAAAATTGCAAAATTTAAATTGAACAAAGTATTGACAATTCATTTATCCCTTGCAAATTTTAAAATTCGAAAAATTACAAAATTGAAATATTTTGATTTTTAAATTTATTGTTAATGCCATTTAATTTAATTGTTGAGAAAAATATAATATGTGAAAAATATAATATTTGAATATGTTAATTGAACAAAAATACAAGTAATGGACTCAATTGCATAAAATACAATTTAGTGGATGAATATTATAAATAGCAATCTCAAGTTTCAAGGTTGTGTGAAGCATATACCCCTAGATGGGAGTGGGGAACTATTTTATTAGAATCCATTCCTTTTCCTTTTTCTTAACTAATTTGTCTGAAGACAAGAATTCTATAAATCATTTCAAATTGGATTGAGGCAAAGGGGATAATTAAGAAATTTTAAAAATTTAAATTCAACAGATTATTAACAATTTATTTATCCCTAGCAGATTTTAAAATTCTAAAAATTGCAAAAGTGCAATATTTTGATTTTTAAATTTGTTGTTAATGTCGTTTGATTTGATTGGTGAGAAAAATACAATATTTGAGTAAGTTAATTAAAGAAAATTACAAGTAATGGATTCAATTACATAAACTACACTTTAATGGATGAATATTATAAATAATAATCTCAAGTTTCAAGGTTGTGTAAAGCATATATCCCTAGATGCGAGTGGGAAACCATCTTATTCGAGTCCATTGCTTTTCCTTTTTCCTAAGTAATTTGTTAAAAAACAAGAATTCCATAAATCATTTTAAATTGCACTGAGGCAGAGGAGACAATTAAGAAAATTGCAAAATTTAAATTCTAATGATTATTGATGATTTATTTATCCCTAGTAGATTTTAAGGTTTTAAAAATTGCAAAAATGCAATATTTTGATTTTTAAATTTGTTGTTAATGTTGTTTGATTTGATTGGTGAGAAAAATACAATATTTGAGTAAGTTAATTGAACAAAATTACAAGTAACGGACTCAATTGCATAAAATACACTTTAGTGGATGAATATTATAAATAGCAATCTCAAGTTTTAAGGTTGTGTAAAGCATATATCCCTAAATGGGAGTGGGGAACCATCTTATTAGAGTCCATTCCTTTTCCTTTTTCTTAACTAATTTGTCTCAAGACAAGAATTCTATAAATCATTTCAAATTGCATTGAGGCAAAGGAGACAATTAAAAAATTTTAAAAATTTAAATTCAACAGATTATTGACTATTTATTTATCCCTAGCAGATTTTAAAATTCTAAAAATTGCAAAAGTGTAATATTTTGATTTTTAAATTTGTTGTTAATGTCGTTTGATTTGATTGGTGAGAAAAATACGATACTTGAGTAAGTTAATTGAACAAAATTACAAGTAATGGACTCAATTGCATAAAATACACTTTAGTGGATGAATATTATAAATAATAATCTCAAGTTTCAAGGTTGTGTAAAGCATATATCCCAAAATACGAGTGGGAAACCATCTTATTTGAGTCCATTGCTTTTCCTTTTTCCTAAATAATTTGTTAAAGAACAAGAATTCCATAAATCATTTCAAATCACTTTGAGGCAAAGGAGACAATTAAGAAAATTGCAAAATTTAAATTCAACAGAGTACTAACAATTCATTTATCCCTAGCAGATTTTAAAATTCGAAAAATTGCAAAATTGAAATATTTTGATTTTTAAATTTATTGTTAATGTCGTTTGATTTCATTGGTGAGAAAAATATAATACGTGAGAAATATAATATTCGAATATGTCAATTGAACAAAAATACAAGTAATGGACTCAATTCCATAAAATACACTTTAGTGGATGAGTATTATAAATATCAATCTCAAGTTTCAAGGTTGTGTAAAGCATATATCCCTAGACGGGAGTGGGGAACCAACTTTTTAGTGTCCATCAGTTTTCCTTTTTTCTAAGTAATTTGTCTGAGGACAGCAATTCTATAAATCATTTCAAATTACATTGAGGCAAAGGAGACAGTTAAGAAAATTGCAAAATTTAAATTCTACAGATTATTAACAATTTCTTTATCTCGAACAGATTCTAAAATACTAAAAATTGCAAAAAATGGAATATTTTGATTTTTAAATTTATTGTTAATGTCATTTGATTTGATTGGTGATAAAAATATAATATGTGAAAAATACAATATTTGAATATGTTAATTGAACAAAAATGCACGTAATGGACTCAATTCGATAAAATACACTTTAATGGATGAATATTATAAATAGCAAATCCAAGTTTCAATGTTGTGTTAAACATATATCCCTAGATGAGAGTGCAAAACCTTCTTATTACAGTCCATTGCTTTTTCTTTTTCTTAAATAATTTGCCTAAAGATTATATAAATCATTTCAAATTGCGTTGAGGCGAAGCAGTCAATTCCGAAAATTGCAAAAGTTAAATTCAATAGAGTATTCACAATCCATTTATCTTTTACAGATTTTAAAATTCTAAAAATTGCAACAATGCAATATTTTGATTTTTAATTTTATTGTTAATGTCGTTTGATTTAATTGGTGAGAAAAATATAATATGTCAAAAATATAATATTTGAATATGTCAATTGAACAAAAATATAAGTAATGAACTCAATTCCATAAAATACTCTTTAGTGGATGAATATTATAAATAGCAATCTCAAGTTTCAAGGTTGTGTAAAGCATATATCCCTAGATGGAAGTGGGGAACCAACTTTTTAGAGTCTATTGGTTTTCCTTTTTTCTAGTAATTTGTCTGAAGACAGAAATTCTACAAATCATTTCAAATTACATTGAGCAAAGGAGACAATTAAGAAAATTGCAAAATTTAAATTTTACAGATTATTAACAATTTCTTTATCTAGCGCAGATTTTAAATTCTAAAAATTACAAAAATGGAATATTTTGATTTTTAATTTATATTAATGTCGTTTGATTTGATTGGTGAGAAAAATATATTATGTGAAAAATACAATATTTGAAAGTGTTATTGAACAAAATACACATAATGGACTCAATAACATAAATATACCTTAGGGATCAATATACATAGAATAGCAAACCCAAGTTTTAATGTTGTGTTATGNTAAGTAATTTGGCTAAAGATTCACTATAAATCATTTCAAATTGCGTTGAAGTAAAAGAGACAATTCAGAAAATTGCTAAAGTTAAATTCAATAGCGTATTGACAATTCACTTATCCCTAGCAGATTTTGAAATTCGAAAAATTGCATAATTGAAATATTTTGATTTTTAAATTTATTGTTAATGTTATTTGATTTAATTGCTGAGAAAAATATGATATGTGAAAAATATAACATTTAAATATGTTAATTAAACAAAAATACAAGTAATGGACTCAATTGCATAAAATACACTTTAGTTGATCAATATTATAAATAACAGTCTCAAGTTTCAATGTTTTGCTAAGCATATATCCCTATATGGGAGTGTAGAACCTTCTTATTACAGTCTATGACTTTTGCTTTTTCTTAAATAATTTGCCTAAAAATTTTATAAATCATTTCAAATTGGGTTGAGGCAAAGGAGACAATTCTAAAAATTGCAAAATTTAAATTCAACAAAATATTGAGAATTCATTTGTCCCTAGTAGATTTTAAAATTCAAAAAATTGCATAATTGAAATATTTTGATTTTTAAATTTAATATTAATATCATTTGATTTAATTGGTGAGAAAAATATAATATTTGAATATGTTAATTGAACAAAAATACAAGTAATAGACTCAATTGCATAAAATACACTTTAGTAGATGAATATTATAAATAGCAAACCCAAGTTTCAATGTTGTCTTAAGCATATATTCCTAGATTGGAGTGCAAAACCTTCTTCTTACAATCCATTTCTTTTGCTTTTTCTTAAGTAATTTGCCTGAAATTTATATAAATCATTTCAAATTGCATGGAGGCAAAGGAGACAATTTCGATAATTACAAAATTTCAATTCAATAGAGTATTGACAATTCATTTATCCCTAACAGATTTCAAAATTCAAAAAATTGCAAAATTGAAATATTTTGATTTTTAAATTTATTGTTAATGTCGTTTGATTTCATTGGTGAGAAAAATATAATACATGAGAAATATAATATTCGAATATGTCAATTGAACAAAAATACAAGTAATTGACTCAATTCCATAAAATACACTTTAATGGATGAGTATTATAAATAGCAATCTCAAGTTTCAAGGTTGTGTAAAGCATATATCCCTAGATGGGAGTGGGGAGCCAACTTTTTCGTGTCCATCGGTTTTCCTTTTTCCTAAGTAATTTGTCTGAAGACAAGAATTTTATAAATCGTTTCAAATTACATTGAGGAAAAGGAGACAATTAAGAAAATTGCATAATTTAAATTCTACAGATTATTAACAATTTCTTTATCGCGAGCAGATTCTAAAATACTAAAAATTGCAAAAATGAAATATTTTGATTTTTAAATTTATTGTTTATGCCATTTGATTTGATTGGTGATAAAAATATAATACGTGAAAAATACAATATTTGAATATGTCAATTGAACAAAAATACAAGTAATGGACTCAATTCAATAAAATACATTTTAGTGGATGAATATTATAAATAGCAAATTCAAGTTTCAATGTTGTGTTAAGCATATATCCCTAAATGGAAGTGCAAAACCTTCTTATTACAGTCCATTGCTTTTGCTTTTTCTTAAGTAATTTGGCTGAACATTATATAAATCATTTCAAATTGCGTTGAGGCAAAGGAGACAATTCAAAAAATTGCAAAAGTTAAATTCAACAGCATATTAACAATTCATTTATCCCTAGCAGATTTTAAAATTCTAAAAATTGCAACAATGGAAAATTTTGATTTTCAAATTTTTTAATGTCGTTTGATTTGATTAGTGTGAAAAATACAATATTTGAATATCTTAATTAAACAAAAATACAAGTAATGGACTTAACTGCAAAAAAAAACAATTTAGTGGATGAATATTATAAATTGAAATCCTAAGTTTCATTGTTGTGTTAAGCATATATCCCGAGATGGGAGTGCAGAACCTTCTTATTACAGTCCATTACTTTTGCTTTTTCTTAAGTAATTTTCCTGAAGATTATATCAATCATTTCAAATTGCGTTTAGGCAAAGGAGACAATTTAGAAAATTGAAAAATGTAAATTCAATAGAGTACTGACAATTCACTTATCCCTAGCAGATTTTGAAATTTGAAAAATTGCAAAATTGAAATATTTTGATTTTTAAATTTATTATTAGTGTAGTTTGATTTAATTTCTGAGAAAAATATAATATGTGAAAAATATAATATTTTAATATGTTAATTGAACAAAAATACAAGTAATGGACTCAAGTGTGTTAAGCATATATCCCTATATGGAAGTCTATAGTGGATCAATATTATAAATAGCAGTTCCAAGTTTCAATTTTGTGTTAAGCATATATCCCTATATGGAAGTGCAAAACTTTCTTATTACAGTCCATTGCTTTTGCTTTTTGTTAAATAATTTGCCTGAAGATTATATAAATCATTTCAAATTGCATTGAGGCAAAGGAGACAATTACAAAAATTGAAAAATTTAAATTCAACAGAGTATTGAGAATTCATTTATCTCTAAGTAATTTGTCTGAAGACAAGAATTTTATAAATTGTATCAAATTACATTGAGGCAAAGGAGAAAATTAAGAAAATTGAAAAATTTAAATTCTACAAATTATTAACAAATTCTTTATCTCGAGTAAATTTTAAAATTCTAAAAATTGCAAAAATGGAATATTTTGATTTTTAAATTTATTGTTAATGTCGTTTGATTTGATTGGAGAGAAAAATATATTATGTGAAAAATACAATATTTGAATATTTTAATTGAACAAAAATACACATAATGGACTCAATTGTATAAAATACACCTTAGTGGATAAATATTATAAATAGTAAACCCAAGTTTCAATATTGTATTAAGCATATATCCCTAGATGGAAGTGCAGAATCTTCTTATTACAGTCCATTGCTTTTGCTTTTTCTTAAGTAATTTGGCTAAAGATTATATAAATCATTTCAAATTGCTTTGAGGGAAATAAGACAATTCAGAAAATTGCTAAAGTTAAATTCAACAGCGTATTGACAATTCATTTATCTTTAACAAATTTTAAAATTTTAAAAATTGCAAAAATGTGATATTTTGATTTTTAAATTTATTGTTAATGTCGTTTGATTTGATTGGTGAGAAAAATACAATATTTGAATATCTTAATTGAACAAAAATACAAATAATGGACTCAATTGCATAAAATACAATTTAGTGGATGAATATTATAAATATAAATCCCAAGCTTCATTGTTGTATTAAGCATATATCCCTAGATGGGAGTGCAGAACCTTTTTATTACAGTCCATTACTTTTGTTTTTTCTTAAATAATTTGCCTGAAGATTATATCAATCATTTCAAATTACGTTTAGGCAAAGGAGACAATTTAGCAAATTGCAAAATTTAAATTCAAAAAACTACTGACAATTCATTTATTCTTAACAGATTTTGAAATTCGAAAAATTGCAAAATTGAAATATTTTGATTTTTAAATTTATTATTAATGTCGTTTGATTTTATTACTGAGAAAAATATAATATGTGAAAATATAGCATTTGAATATGTTAATTGAACAAAAATACAAGTAATGGACTCAATTGCATAAAATACACTTAAGTAGATGAATATTATAAATAGCAAACCTAAGTTTCCATGATGTCTTAAACATATATCCCTAAATTGGAATGCAAAACCTTCTTATTACAGTCCATTGCTTTTGCTTTTTCTTAAGTAATTTGCCTGAAATTTATATAAATCATTTCAAATTGCATAGAGGCAAAGGAGACAATTCTGATAATTACAAAATTTAAATTCAATAGAGTACTGACAATTCATTTATCCTTAGCAGATTTTAAAATTCAAAAAATTGCAAAATTGAAATATTTTGATTTTTAAATTTATTGTTAATGTCATTTGATTTCATTGGTGAGAAAAATACAATATTTGAATAAGTATAGCATTTGAATATCTTAATTGAACAAAAATACAAGTAATGGACTCAATTGCATAAAATACAATTTAGTGGATGAATATTATAAATGGCACTCCCAAGTTTCAATGTTGTGTTAAGCATATATTCCTAGATGAGAGTGTAGAACCTTCTTATTATAATTCATTGCTTTTGCTTTTTCTTAAGTAATTTGCTTGAAGATTATTTAAATCATTTCAAATTGCATTGAGGCAAAGGAGACAATTCAGAAAATTACGAAAGTTAAATTCAATAGTGTATTGACAATTCATTTATTCCTAGTAGATTTTAAAATTCTAAAAATTACAAAAATGCAATATTTTGATTTTTAAATTTATTGTTAATGTCGTTTGATTTGATTGGTGAGAAAAATACAGTATTTGAATATCTTAATTAAACAAAAATACAATTAATGGACTCAATTGCTTAAAATACAATTTAGTGGATAAATATTATAAATAGCAATCTGAAGTTTCATTGTTGTGTTAAATATATATCCCTAAATAGGAGTGCAAAATCTTCTTATTAGAGTCCATTACTTTTGCTTTTTCTTAATTAAATTGCTTGAAGATTATATAAATTGTTTCAAATTACGTTGAGGCAAAGGAGACAATTCTAATAATTACAAAATTTAAATTCAACAGAGTACTAACAATTCATTTATCCCTAGCAGATTTTAAAATTTGAAAAATTGCAAAATTGAAATATTTCGATTTTTAAATTTATTGTTAATGTCGTTTCATTTCATTGGTGAGAAAAATATAATACATAAAAAATATAATATTTGAATATATCAATTGAACAAAAATACAAGTAATGGGTTGTGTGAAGCATATATCCCTAGATGGGAGTGCATAACTTTCTTATTACAGTGGATTGTTTTTGCTTTTTCTGAAGTAATTTGCTTGAAAATTATATAAATCATTTCAAATTACGTTGAAACATAGGAGGCAATTCAGAAAATTGCAAAAGTTAAATTCAACAAAGTATTGACAATCCATTTATCCCTAGTAGATTTTAAAATTTTAAAAATTGCAAAAATACAATATTTTGTTTTTTAAATTTATTGTTAATGTTGATTGATTTAATTGGTGAGAAAAATATAATATGTGAAAAATATAATATTTGAATATGTCAATTGAACAAAAATACAAGTAATAGACACAATTCCATAAAAGACACTTTAGTGGATAAATATTATAAATAGCAAACCCAAGTTTCAATGTTGTGTTAAGCATATATCTGTAGATGGAAGTGCATAACCTTCTTATTACAGTCCATTGCTTTTGCTTTTTCCTAAATAATTTGCCTGAAGATTATATCAATCATTTCAAATTGTGTTAAGGCGAAGGAGACAATTCCAAAAATTGCAAAATTTAAATTTAATAGAGTATTGACAATTTATTTATCCCTAGCAGATTTTAAAATTCGAAAAATTGCAAAATTGAAATATTTTGATATTTAAATTTAATGTTAATGTCGTTTGATTTAAATGGTTAGAAAAATATAACATGTAAAAAATATAATATTTGAATATGTTAATTGAACAAAAATACAAGTAATGGACTTAATTGCATAAAATACACTTTAATGGATGAATATTATAAATAGTAGTCTCTAGTTTCAATGTTGTGTTGAGCATACATCTCTAGATGAGAGTGCAAAACCTTCTTATTACAATCCATTGCTTTTGCTTTTTCTTAAGTAATTTGCCTAAAGATTATATAAATCATTTCAAATTGCGTTGAGGCAAAAGGAGACAATTCAGAAAATTGCAAAAGTTAAATTCAACAGAGTAGTGACAATTCATTTATCTCTAGTAGATTTTAAAATTCTTAAAATTGCAAAAATGCAATATTTTGATTTTTAAATTTATTGTTAATGTCGTTTGTTTTAATTGGTGAGAAAAATATAATATGTGAAAAATATAATATTTGAATATGTCAATTGAACAAAAATACAAGTAATGGACACAATTCCATAAAAGCCACTTTAGTGGATGAATATTATAAATAGCAATCTCAGGTTTTAAGGTTGTGTAAAGCATATATCCCAAATGAGAGTGGGGAACCATCTTTTTAGAGTCCATTGGTTTTCCTTTTTCCTAAGTAATTTGTTTGAAAACAGGAATTCTATAAATCGTTTCAAAATACATTAAGGCAATGAAGACAATTACGAAAATTGCAAAATATAAATTCTACAGATTATTAACAATTTCTTTATCCCTAGTAGAATTTAAAATTCTAAAAATTGAAAAATTGAAATATTTTGATTTTTAAATTTATTGTTAATGTCATTTGATTTAATTGGTGAGAAAAATATAATATGTGAAAAGTATAATATTTGAATCTGTTAATTGAGCAAAATTACAAGTAATGGACTCAATTTCATAAAAGACACTTTAGTGGATTGAATATCATAAATAACAATCTCAAGTTTCAAGGTTGTGTAAAGCGTATATCCCTAAATGGGAGTGGAGAACCATCTTGTTCGAGTCCTTTCCTTTTCCTTTTTCTTAACTAATTTGTCTGAAGACAAGAATTCTATAAATTATTTCAAATTGCATTAAGGCAAAGGAGATAATTAGGAAATTTTCAAAATTTAAATTCAACCGATTTTTTACAATTTATTTATCCCTAATAGATTTTAAAATTCTAAAAATTAAGAAAGTGCAATATTTTGATTTGTAAATTTATTGTTAATGTTGTTTGATTTGATTGGTGAGAAAAATACAATATTTGAATATCTTAATTGAACAAAAATACAAGTAATAAACTCAATTGCATAAAATACAATTTAGTGGACGAATATTATAAATAGCAATCTCAAATTTCATTGTTGTGTTAAGCATATACCCCTAGATAGGAGTGCAAGACCTTCTTATTACAATCCATTACTTTTTCTTTTTCTTAAGTAATTTGCTGAAGATTATATAAGTCATTTCAAATTGTGTGTAGGCAAAAGAGACAATTTAGAAAATTGCAAAATTTAAATTCAACAGTGTATTGACAATTCACTTATTCTAGGCAGATTTTAAAATTCAAAAAATTGCAAAATTGAAATATTTTGATTTTTAAATTTATTGTTTATGTCGTTTGATTTAATTGGCGAGAAAAATATAATATGTGAAAAATATAATATTTGAATATGTTAATTGAACAAAAATACAAGTAATGGACCTAATTGCATAAAATACACTTTAGTGGATGAATATTATAAATAGCAGTCTCTAGTTTCAATGTTGTGTTAAGTATATATCCCTAGATTGGAGTGCAGAACCTTCTTATTACAGTCAATTGCTTTTGATTTTTCTTAAGTAATTTGCCTCAAAATTATATAAATCATTTCAAATTATGTTGAGGCAAATGAGACAATTCCGAATATTGCAAAATCTAAATTCAATAGAGTATTGACAATTTATTTATCCCTAACAGATTTTAAAATTCGAAGAATTGCAAAAATGAAATATTTTGATTTTTAAATTTAATATTAATGTCGTTTGATTTGATTTGTGGAAGAAATACAATATTTGAATATGTTAATTGAACAAAAATACAAGTAATGGACTCAATTCCATAGAAGACACTTTAGTGGATGAATATTATAAATAGCAATCTCAAGTTTAAAGGTTATGTAAAGCATATATCCCTAGATAAGAGTGGGGAACCATCTTTTTAGAGTCCATTGGTTTTCCTTTTTCCTAAGTGATTTGTTTGAACACAAGAATTCTATAAATCATTTCAAATTACATTGAGGCAAACGAGACAATTAAGAAAATTGCAAAATTTACATTCTACAGATTATTGACAATTTCTTTATCCCTTATCCCTAGTAGATTTTAAAATTCTAAAAATTGAAAAAATGCAATATTTTGATTTTTAAATTTGTTGTTAATGTCCTTTAATTTGATTGGTGAGAAAAATACAATATTTGAATAAGTTAGTTGAACAAAAATACAAGTAATGCACTCAATTGCATAAAATACACTTTCATGGATGAATATTATAAATAGCAATCTCAAGTTTTAATGTTGTGTTAAGCATATATCCCTGGATGGAAGTGCAGAATCTTCTTATTACAGTCTATTGCTTTTGCTTTTTCTTAAGTAATTTGGCTAAAAATTATATAAATCATTTCAAATTGCGTTGAAGCAAAGGAGACAATTCAGAAAATTGCTAAAGTTAAATTCAACAGCGTATTCACAATTCACTTATCCCTAGCAGATTTTGAAATTCGAAAAATTGCAAAATTGAAATATTTTGATTTTTAAATTTATTGTTAATGTCGTTTGATTTAATTCCTGAGAAAAATATAATATGTGAAAAATATAACATTTGAATATATTAATTGAACAAAAATACAAGTAATGGACTCAATTGCATAAAATACACTTTAATTGATCAATATTATAAATAGCAATCTTAAGTTTCAATGTTGTGTTAAGCAAATATTCGTAGATGGGACTGTAGAACCTTCTTATTACAGTCCATTACTTTTGCTTTTTCTTAAATAATTTGCCTGAAGATTTAATAAATCATTTCAAATTGCGTTGAGGCAAAGGAGACAATTCCAAAAATTGTAAAATTTAAATTCAACAGAGTATTGAGAATTGTTTTATCCCTAGTAGATTTTAAAATTCGAAAAATTGCATAATTGAAATATTTTGATTTTTAAATTTAATATTAATATCGTTTGATTTAATTGGTGATAAAAATATAATATTTGAATATGTTAATTGAACAAAAATACAAGTAATGGACTCAATTGCATAAAATACACTTTAGTAGATGAATATTATAAATAGCAAACCCAAGTTTCAATGTTGTCTTAAGCATATATCCCTAGATGGGAGTGCAGAACTTTCTTCTTACAGTCCATAAACAACATTAACAACAAATTTCAAAATCAAAATATTATATTTTTGCAAGTTTTAGAATTTTAAAATCTACAAGCGACAAATAAATTGTAAATAATCTATTGAATTTAAATTTTGCAATTTTCTTAATTGTCTCCATTGCCTCAATGCAATTTGAAATGATTTATAGAATTCTTGTCTTTAGACAAATTACTTAAGAAAAAGGAAAAGCAATGAATCCTAATAAGATGGTTCCCCATTCCCATCTAGTGATTTATGCTTCACAAAACCTTGAAATTTCAGATTGCTATTTATAATATTGATCTACTAAAGTGTCTTTTATGCAATTGAGTCTATTACTTGTATTTTGTTCAATTGACAAATTCAAATATTATATTTTTCTCACCAATTAAATGAAATGACATTAACAATAAATTTAAAAATCAAAATATTGCATTTTTGCAATTTTTAGAACTTTAAAATCTGCTAGGAATAAATGAATTGTCAATACTCTGTTGAATTTAAATTTTGCAATTTTTGGAATTGTCTCATTTGCCTCAACACAATTTGAAATAATTTATATAATCTTCAGGCAAATTGTTTAAGAAAAAGCAAAAGCAATCAACTGTAATAAGAAGGTTCTGCACTCCCATCTAGGGATATATGCTTGACAGAACATTGAAACTTGGGTTTGCTATTTAAAATATTTGTCCACTAAACTGTATTTTATGCAATTGAGTCCATTATTCGTATTTTTGTTCAATTAACATATTCAAATATTATATTTTTCACACCAATTAAATCAAACGACATTAATATTAAATTTAAAAATCAAAATATTTCAATTTTGCTATTTTTTGAATTTTAAAATCTGCTAGGGATAGGTGAATTGTCAATACTCTGTTGAATTTAAATTTTTCAATTTTCAGAATTGTCTCCTTTGCCACAACGCAATTTGAAATAATTTCTATAATGTTCAGGCAAATTACTTAAGTAAAAGTAAAAGCAATCGACTGTAATAAGAAGGCTGTGCACTCCCATCTAGGGATATATGCTTAACACAACATTGAAACTTGGGACTGCTATTTATAATATTCATCCACTAAGGTGTATTTTACGCAATTAAGTACATTACTTGTATTTTTGTTCAATTAACATATTCAAATATTGTATTTTTCTCACCAATCAAATCAAATGACATTAACAATAAATTTAAAAATCAAAATATCACATTTTTGTAATTTTTAGTATTTTAAAGTTTGTTAGGGAGAAATGAATTGTCAATACTCTATTGAATTTAACTTTTCCGATTTTCTAAATTGTCTCCTTTGTCTCAACGCAATTTGAAATGATTTATATAATCTTCAGGCAAATTACTTAAGAAAAAGCAAAAGCAATGGATTATAATAAGAAGGTTCTATACTCCTATCTAAGGATATATGCTTAACACAACATTGAAATTTGGGATTGCTATTTATAATATTTATCCACTAAAATGTATTTTATGCAATTGTGTCCATTACATGTATTTTTGTTCAATTTACTTATTCAAATATTGTATTTCTCTCACCAATCAAATCAAACAACATTAACAACAAATTTAAAAATCAAAATGTTGCATTTTTGCAATTTTTAAAATTTTAACATCTGCCAAGGACAAATAAATTGTAAATAATCTATTGAATTTAAATTTTACAATTTTCTTAATTGTCTCCTTTGCCTCAATGCAATTTGAAATGATTTATAAAATTCTTTTCTTCAGACAAATTACTTAAGAAAAAGGAAAAGCAATAGATTGTAATAATATGGTTCCCCACTCCCATCCATTTAGGGATATATGCTTCACAAGACCTTGAAATTTGATATTGCTATTTATAATATTGATCCAATAAAGTGTCTTTTATGCAATTGAGTCCATTAATTGTATTTTTGTTTAATTGACATATTCAAATATTATATTTTTCACATATTATATTTTCCTCATCAATTAAATCAAATGACATTAATAATAAATTTAAAAATCAAAATATTACATTTTTGCAATTTTTAGAATTTTAAAATCTGTTAGGGATAAATGAATTGTCAATACTCTGTTGAATTTAAATTTTGCAATTTTCAGAATTGTCTCCTTTCCCTCAACGCAATTTGAAATAATTTATATAATCTTCAAGCAAATTACTTAAGAAAAAGCAAAAGTAAGGGACTATAATAAGAAGGTTTTGCATTCCCATTTAGGGATATATGCTTAATACAACATTAAAACTTGGAATTGCTATTTATAATATTCATCCACTAAAGTGTATTTTATACAACTGAGTCCATTACTTGTATTTTTGTTCAATTAACTTATTCAAATATTGTATTTTTCTCACTAATCAAATCAAACGACATTAATAACAAATTTAAAAATCAAAATATTGCATTTTTGCAATTTTTAGAATTTCAAAATCTACTATGGACAAATAAATTGTAAATAATCTGTTGAATTTAAATTTTGCAATTTTCTTAATTGTCTCCATTGCCTTAATGTAATTTGAAATGATTTATAGAATTCCTATCTTCAGACAAATTATTTAGGAAGAAGGAAAACCAATGGACTCTAAAAAGATGGTTCCCCACTCCTATATAGGGATATATGCTTTACACAACCTTGAAACTTGAGATTGCTATTTATAATATTCATCCACTAAAGTGTTTTTTATGGAATTGAATCCATTACCTGTATATTTGTTCAATTGACATATTCAAATATTATATTTTTCACATATTATATTTTTCTCACAAATTAAATCAAACGACATTAACAATAAATTTAAAAATCAAAATATTGCATTTTTGCAATTTTTAGAATTTGGAAATCTGCTAGGGATAAATGAATTGTCAATACTCTGTTGAATTTCAATTTTGCAATTTTTGAAATTGTTTCCTATGCCTCAACGTAATTTGAAATGATTTATATAATTTTCAAGCAAATTACTTAAGAAAAAGCAAAAGCAATCAACTATAATAAGAAGGTTCTGCACTCTCATCTAGGGATATATGCTTAACACAATATTAAAACAAGAGACTGCTATTTATAATATTCATCCACTAAAGTGTATTTTTTACAATTGAGTCCATTACTTGTATTTTTGTTCAATTGAAACTTGGGTTTGCTATTTATAATATCCATCCACTAAAGGGTATTTTATGCAATTGAGTCCATTACTTGTATTTTTGTTCAATTAACATATTTAAATATTATATTTTTCTCACCAATCAAATTAAACGACATTAACAACAAATTTAAAAATCAAAATATTGTATTTTTGCAATTTTTAGAATTTCAAAATCTGCTGTGGACAAATAAATTGTAAATAATCTGTTGAATTTAAATTTTACAATTTTCTTAATTGTCTACTTTGCCTCAATGTAATTTGAAATGATTTATAGAATTCCTATCTTTAGACAAATTATTTAGGAAAAAGGAAAACCAATGGACTCTAAAAAGATGGTTCCCCACTCCCATCTAGGGATATATGCTTTACACAACCTTGAAAGTTGAGATTGCTATTTATAATATTCATTCACCAAGGTGTCTTTTATGCAAGTGAGTCCATTACTTGTATTTTTGTTCAATTAACATATTTAAATATTATATTTTTCACATATCATATTTTTCTCACCAATTAAATCAAACGACATTAACAATAAATTTAAAAAACAAAATTTTCAATTTTGCAATTTTTAAAATTTTAAAATCTGCTAGGGATAACTGAATTGTCAACACCTTGTTAAATTTAAAATTTGCAATTTTTTGAATTGTCTCATTTGCCTCAACGCAATTCGAAATGATTTATGTAATTTTTAGGCAAATTACTAAAGAAAAAGCAAAAGTAATCGACTGTAATAAGGAGGTTTTGCACTTTTATCTAGGGATATATGCTTAACACAACCTTGAAACTAGAGACTACTATTTATAATATTCATCCACTAAAGTGTATTTTATGCAATTGAGTCCATTACTTGTATTTTTGTTCAATTAACATATTCAAATATTATATTATTCACATATTATATTTTTCTCACCAATTAAATCAAACGACATTAACAATAAATTTAAAAATGAAAATATTTCAATTTTGCAATTTTTTGAATTTTAAAATCTACTTGGGATAACTGTATTGTCAATACTCTGTTGAATTTAAATTTTGCAATTTTCTAAATTGTCTCATTTGCCTCAACGTAATTTTAAATGATTTATATAATCTTCAGGCAAATTACTTAAAAAGAAAAAGCAAAAGCAATGGCCTGTAATAGGAAGGTTCTGCACTCCCATCCAGGGATATATGCTTAACAAAACATTGAAACTTGGGATTGCTATTTATAATATTCATTCACTAAATTGTATTTCATGCAATTGAATCCATTACTTATATTTTTATGCAATTAACATCTTCAAATATTGTATTTTTCTCACCAATCACATCAAACGACATTAACAATAAATTTAAAAATCAAAATATTCCATTTTTGATATTTTTAGAATTTTAAAATCTGTTAGGGATAAAGAAATTATTAATAATCTGTAGAATTTAAATTTTGCAATTTTCTTAATTGTCTCCTTTGCCTCAATGTAATTTGAAATGATTTATAAAATTCCTATCTTCAGACAAACTACTTAGGAAAAAGGAAAACCAATGGACTCTAAAAAGATGGTTCCTTACTCCCATCTAGAGATATATGCTTTACACAACCTTGAAACTTGAGATTGCGATTTATAATATTCATCCACTAAAGTGTCTTTTCTGCAATTGAGTCCCTTACTTGTATTTTTGTTCAATTGACATATTCAAATATTATATTTTTCACATATTATATTTTTCTCACCAATTAAATCAAATTACATTAACAATAAATTTAAAAATCAAAATATTGCATTTTTGTAATTTGTTAGAATTTTAATATCTACTAGGGATAAATGAATTGTCAATACTCTGTTGAATGTAACTTTTGCAATTTTTTGAGTTGTCATATTTGCCTCAATGCAATTTGAAATGATTTATATAATTTTTGGACAAATTACTTAAGAAAAATCAAAAGCAATGGACTGTACTAAAAAAGTTCTGCACTCCCATCTAGGAATATATGCTTAACACAACATTGAAACTTGGGTTTGCTATTTATAATATTCATCCACTAAAGTGTATTTTATGCAATTGAGTCCATTATTTATATTTTTGTTCAATTAACATATTCAAATATTATATTTTTCACATATTATATTTTTCTCACCAATTAAATCAAACGACATTAACATTAAATTTAAAAATCAAAATACTTCATTTTTGCAATTCTTCAAATTTTAAAATCTACTAGGGATAAATGAATTGTCAATACTTTGTTGAATTTCAATTTTGCAATTTTCGAAATTGTTTCCTATGCCTCAACGTAATTTGAAATGATTTATATAATTTTTAAGCAAATTACTTAAGAAAAAGCAAAAACAATCAACTGTAATAAGAAGGTTCTGCACTCTCATCTAGGGATATATGCTTAATACAATATTAAAACAAGAGACTGTTATTTATAATATTCATCCACTAAAGTGTATTTTTGCAATTGAGTCCATTACTTGTATTTTTGTTCAATTAACATATTCAAATATTATATTTTTCACATATTATATTTTTCTCACCAATTAAATCAAATGACATTAACAAAAAATTTAAAAATCAAAATATTTCAATTTTTCAATTTTTTGAATTTTAAAATCTGCTTGGGATAACTGTATTATCAATACTCTATTGAATTTAAATTTTGTAATTTTCTAAATTGTCTCCTTTGCCTCAATGCAATTTTAAATGATTTATATAATTTTCAAGCAAATTATTTAAGAAAAAGCAAAAGCAATGGACTGTAAAAAGAAAGTTATGCACTCCCATTCAGGGATATATGCTTAACACAACATTAAAACTTGGAATTGTTATTTATAATATTCACCCATGAAAGTGTATTTTATGCAATTAAGTGCATTACTTGTATTTTTATTCAACTAACTTATTCAAATATTGTATTTTTCTCACCAATCAAATTAAAGGACATTAACAACAAATTTAAAAATCAAAATATTGCATTTTTTCAATTTTTAGAAGTTTAAAATCTGCTAAGGATAAGGAATAAAGAAATTGTCAATAATCTGTAGAATTTAAATTTACAATTTTCTTAATTATCTCCTTTGCCTCAATGTAATTTGAAATGATTTATAAAATTCCTGTGTTCAGACAAATTACTTAGGAAAAAGGAAAACCAATGGACTATAAAAAGATGGTTCCCCACTCCCATCTAGGGATATATGCTTTACACAACCTTGAAACTTGAGATTGCTATTTATAATATTCATCCACTAAAGTTTCTTTTGCGGAATTGAGTCCATTACTTGTATATTTTTTCAATTGACATATTCAAATATTATATTTTTCACATATTATATTTTTCTCACCAATCAAATCAAACGACATTAACAATAAATTTAAAAATCAAAATATTGCATTTTTGCAATTTTTAGAATTTTAAAATCTGTTAGGGATAAATGAATTGTTAATATTATGTTGAATTTAAATTTTGCTATTTTCTGAATTGTCTCCTTTGCCTCAAGGCAATTTGAAATAATTTATATAATCTTTATGCAAATTACTTAAGAAAAAGCAAAAGTAATGCACTGTAATAAGAAGGTTTTGCACTCCCATATAGGGATTTGTGCTTAGCACAACATTGAAACTTAGGATTGCTATTTATAATATTCATCTACTAAAGTTTATTTTATGCGATTGAGGTCATTACTTGTAATTTTGTTCAATTAACTTATTCAAATATTGTATTTTTCTAACCAATCAAATCAAACTACATTAACAACAAATTTAAAAATCAAAATATTGTACTTTTGTAATTTTTAGAATTTTAAAATCTACTAGGGATAAATAAATTGTCAATAATCTGTTGAATTTAAATTTTGAAAATTTCCTAATTGTCTCCTTTGCCTTAATGCAATTTGAAATAATTTATAGAATTCTTATCTTTAGACAAATTAGTTCAGAAAAAGGAAAAGGAAAGGACTCTAACAAGATGGTTCCTTACCCCCATCTAGGGATATATGCTTTACACGACCTTGAAACTTGAGATTGCTATTTATAATATTTAATCCTCTAAAGTGTCTTTTATGAAATTGAGTCCATTACTTGTATTTTTGCTCAATGAACAAATTCAAATATTATATTTTCCACATATTATATTGAAGTTCCCAATTTCACCCTAAGATCTACTAGTTTATGATACTAAGAGGGGGGTGAATCAGTATCATCACAATTCACAATTCGCAGGTAAGTGAACAACTTCAATCTCTTCTAATAGCGTTGAGGCAAAGGAGACCATTCAGAAAATTGCAAAATTTAAATTCAACAGAGTATTGACAATTCATTTATCCCTAGCAGATTTTAAAATTCAAAAAATTGCAAAATTGAAATATTTTGATTTTTAAATTTATTATTAATGTCGTTTGATTTAATTGGTGAAAGAAATATAATATGTGAAAAATATAATTTTTGAATATGTTAATTGAACAAAAATACAAGTAATGGACTCAATTGCATAAAATACATTTTAGTGGGTGAATACTATAAATAGCAGTCTCAAGTTTCAATGTTGTGGTAAGCATATATTCCTAAATCTGAGTGCGGAACGTTCTTATTATAGCCCATTGCTTTTGCTTTTTTTTTTAAAGTAATTTGCCTGAAAATTATATAAATAATTTCAATTTGCGTTGAGGTAAAAGAGACAATTCAGAAAATTGGAAAAGTTAAATTCAACAGAGTATTGACAATTCATTTCTCCTTAGCAGATTTTAAAATTCTAAACATTGCAAAAATGCGATATTTTGATTTTTAAACTTATTGTTAATGTCGTTTGATTTCATTGGTGAGAAAAATACAATATTTGAATATGTTAATTGAACAAAAATACAAGTAATGAACTCAATTGCATAAAATACAATTAAGTGGATGAATATTATATATAGCAGTCTCAAGTTTCAATGTTGTGTTAAGCATATATCCCTAGATGGGAGTGCAGAACCTTCTTATTACAGTCCATTACTTTCGCTTTTTCTTAAGTAATCTGCCTGAAGATTATATAAATCATTTAAAATAGCGTTGAGGCAAAGGAGACCATTTAGAAAATTGCAAAATTTAAATTCAACAGAGTATTGACAATTCACTTATCCCTAATAGATTTTAAAATTCAAAAAATTGCAAAATTGAAATATTTTGATTTTTAAATTTATTATTAATGTCGTTTGATTTAATTAGTGAGGGAAATATAATATGTCAAAAATATAATATTTGAATATTTTAATTGAACAAAAATACAAGTAATGGACTCAATTGCACAAAATACACTTTAATAGGTGAAGACTATAAATACCATTCCCAAGTTTCAATATTGTGTTAACCATATATCCCTAGATGAGAGTGGAAAGCCTTTTTATTATAGTCGATTACTTTTGCTTTTTCTTAAGTAATTTGCTTGAACATTATAGAAATTATTTCAAATTGCATTGAGGCAAAGGCGACAATTCTGAAAATTGCAAAATTTAAATTCAATAGAGTATTGACAATTCACTGATCCCTAGCAGATTTTAAAATTCGAAAAAGTGCAAAATTGAAATATTTTAATTTTTAAATTCAATGTTAATGTAATTTGATTTAATTGGTGAGAAAAATATCATATGTGAAAAATATAACTTTTGAATAAGTTAATTAAACAAAAATACGAGTAATGGACTCAATTGCACAAAATACACTTTAGTGGATGAATATTATAAATAGCAAACCCAAGTTTCAATGTTGTTTTAAGCATATATCCCCAGATGGGAGTGCAAAACCTTATTATTACAGTCGATTCCTTTTGCTTTTTATTAAGTAATTTGACTGAAGATTATATAAATTATTTCAAATTGCCTTGAGGAAAGGAGACAATTGTCTACAGAAATACACTTGTACAGGTTTTTTCAACATCCCTTTTCATTATATGGCCAAAAGAAATGTTCATTTAAAACATCAAAAGTCTTTTGAATGCCAAAGTGTCACCATTAAACCACCCCCATGAAGTTTCTCTCACAAGTATATTCTCATAGACCTTGAGGAATACAAATTTATTTACTTTAAAACAAATACCCTCTCATGTCTAGAACTTACCAAAGGCAGCTTTCTCACATGCAGCATATACGTTACTAAAGTCAACATCATTAGCATACAATACAATAATGTGCTCAAACCCAACACACTTAACGCCAAAATGGCTAATCAATGTGTACCTACATGACAATGCGTCAACAACAACATTTCCTTACCTAATTTGTATTGAATTATATAAGGAAAAGTTTCAAAAAATTCAACCTATTTTCATGTCTCTTATTCAACTTACCTTACCCCTTCAAGTATTTTAAATACTCATGATCANTGGACAAATAAATTGTAAATAATCTGTTGAATTTAAATTTTACAATTTTCTTAATTGTCTACTTTGCCTTAATGTAATTTGAAATGATTTATAGAATTCCTATCTTTAGACAAATTATTTAGGAAAAAGGAAAACCAATGGACTTTAAAAAGATGGTTCCTCACTCTCATCTAGGGATATATGCTTTACACAACCTTCAAACTTGAGATTGCTATTTATAATATTCATTCACTAAGGTGTCTTTTATGCAATTGAGTCCATTACTTGTATTTTTGTTCAATTAACATATTTAAATATTATATTTTTCACATATCATATTTTTCTCACCAATTAAATCAAACGACATTAACAATAAATTTAAAAAACAAAATTTTCAATTTTGCAATTTTTAAAATTTTAAAATTTGCTAGGGATAACTGAATTGTCAACACCCTGTTAAATTTAAAATTTGCAATTTTTTGAATTGTCTCCTTTGCCTCAACACAATTCGAAATGATTTATGTAATTTTTAGGCAAATTACTAAAGAAAAAGCAAAAGTAATCGACTATAATAAGGAGGTTTTGCACTTCTATCTAGGGATATATGCTTAACACAACTTTGAAACTAGAGACTACTATTTATAATATTCATCCACTAAAGTGTATTTTATACAATTGAGTCTATTACTTGTATTTTTGTTCAATTAACATATTCGAATATTATATTGTTCACATATTATATTTTTCTCACCAATTAAATCAAACGACATTAATAATAAATTTAAAAATGAAAATATTTCAATTTTGCAATTTTTTGAATTTTAAAATCTACTTGGGATAACTGTATTGTCAATACACTGTTGAATTTAAATTTTGCAATTTTCTAAATTGTCTCCTTTGCCTCAATGTAATTTTAAATGATTTATATAATTTTCAGGCAAATTACTTAAGAAAAAGCAAAAGCAATGGCCTGTAATAGGAAGGTTCTGCACTCCCATTCAGGGATATATGCTTAACAAAACATTGAAACTTGGGATTGCTATTTATAATATTCATCCACTAAATTGTATTTTATGCAATTGAATCCATTACTTATATTTTTATGCAATTAACATCTTCAAATATTGTATTTTTCTCACCAATCACATCAAACGACATTAACAATAAATTTAAAAATCAAAATATTCTATTTTTGATATTTTTAGAATTTTAAAATCTGCTAGGGATAAAGAAATTATTAATAATTTGTAGAATTTAAATTTTGCAATTTTCTTAATTGTATCCTTTGCCTCAATGTAATTTGAAATGATTTATAAAATTCCTATCTTCAGACAAACTACTTAGGAAAAAGGAAAACCAATCGACTCTAAAAAGATGGTTCCCTACTCCCATCTAGAGATATATGCTTTACACAACCTTGAAACTTGAGATTGCGATTTATAATATTCATTCACTAAAATGTCTTTTCTGCAATTGAGTCCGTTACTTGTATTTTTGTTCAGTTGACATATTCAAATATTATATTTTTCACATATTATATTTTTCTCACCAATTAAATCAAATTACATTAACAATAAATTTAAAAATCAAAATATTGCATTTTTGTAATTTGTTGGAATTTTAATATCTACTAGGGATAAATAAATTGTCAATACTCCGTTGAATTTAACTTTTGCAATTTTTTGAGTTGTCATATTTGCCTCAATGCAATTTGAAATGATTTATATAATTTTCGGACAAATTACTTAAGAAAAAGCAAAAGCAATGGACTGTAATAAGAAGGTTCTGCACTCTTATCTAGGGATATATGCTTAACACAATATGAAAACAAGAGACTGCTATTTATAATATTCATCCATTAAAGTGTATTTTTTGCAATTGAGTCAATTACTTGTATTTTTGTTCAATTAACATATTCAAATATTATATTTTTCACATATTATATTTTTCTCACCAATTAAATCAAACGACATTAACAAAAAATTTAAAAATCAAAATATTTCAATTTTGCAATTTTTTGAATTTTAAAATCTGCTTGGGATAACTGTATTATCAATACTTTATTGAATTTAAATTTTGTAATTTTTTAAATTGTCTCCTTTGCCTCAACGCAATTTTAAATGATTTATATAATTTTCAAGCAAATTATTTAAGAAGAAGCAAAAGCAATGGACTGTAAAAAGAAGGTTCTGCACTCCCATTCAGGGATATATGCTTAACACAACATTAAAACTTAGGATTGCTATTTATAATATTCATCCATGAAAGTGTATTTTATGCAATTAAGTGCATTACTTGTATTTTTATTCAACTAATTTATTCAAATATTGTATTTTTCTCACCAATCAAATTAAAGGACATTAACAACAAATTTAAAAATCAAAATATTGCATTTTTTCAATTTTTAGAAGTTTAAAATCTGCTAGGGATAAGGGATAAAGAAATTGTCAATAATCTGTAGAATTTAAATTTACAATTTTCTTAATTGTCTCCTTTGCCTCAATGTAATTTGAAATGATTTATAAAATTCCTGTGTTCAGACAAATTACTTAGGAAAAAGGAAAACCAATGGACTATAAATAGCAAACACACTCATTTGTTTTCTTTCATCTTCACTCTTGTGAACCTGACCACTCTTGTACTTAGTACTCTCACATGCGTTTACCTTCTTTTTCTCTCCTTTACTTTCTTTTCTCTCGACTCTTTTTCTTTTCTCTCGACTCTCTTTCTTTTCGCTCCTCCTTTTTTGCTCACTTTTATAAAGTCTCATTTGGTCTTCATACACCTGTTTTGGAGTAAATGGAACAAGTGTAAATGATTTTCCATCCATGGTGAAAGAATAACGGTTCTTGTAATCATCATGCAAAAATTTTCTATCAAATTGTCAAAGACGGCTCAATAACAAATGCTTGGCTTACATAGGTACAACATCACAAAACAACTTGTCCTTATATCTGCCAATGGAAAATGGAACCACAACTTGTTTAGTCACTTTCACCACTTCACTGTCATTCAACCATTGTAAATTATATGGTCTAGGATGTTTGGTTGTAGGCAAATTCAATTTTTCCACCAACTCTATACTGGCTATATTAGTGCAACTACCTCTATCAATGATTAACCAACAGAGTCTATCTTGAACTAAATATTGAGTATGGAAAATATTTTTCCGCTACATCTCAACATCATCCTCCTCCTTAACCTGCACACTAAGGGCTCTCCTTACTACTAAAAGTCTTCCACCATGCTTTGGATACTCTATTCCTTCATCAACATCACTAGTATCCTTTAGTGGCAGCATTTGGTCTTCATCACTAGCATCACTACCAGACAAATAGTCACCATTCTCCTTAAGGTATATGGTTCTCTTTTTAAGACATTATGAAGTCACATGACCCCTACCCAGACATCTAAAACATTTGATGTCTCTAGTTTTTCTTTGAGTGTCCTCAAGTTTTTCTTCAAATTTGCCCCTTTCCAGGCTACCCCCACTAGTTTGGGGTCTACGTGAATTGGTTTTAATCTTAGAAGTCATCTTCTCTTCCTTCTTCCCCCAATTCAACTTCCAAAAAGATGAATCTAAGTTCTGATTATATCTAGAAGTGCTCCTTCCTTTAAGTTGCCTCTCAACTTTCATGTCAATGTATACCATGTCTTCAAACTCTACATAGTTTTGCAGTTCTACCACATCAATTATGCTTCTATTCAACCCTTGGAGAAACCTAGTCATGGTTGCCTCCCTATCCTTTATTACATTTGCTCTAACCATAGCAACTTCCATTTCCTTATGGTACTCTTCCATATTCTTGGAACCTTGTGTAAGATTCTGCAACTTGTTATACAAATCCTCATAATAAGAGTTGGGAACAAATCTCCTTCTCGTCACAGTTTTCAACTTATTCAAAGTTTCTACAATTCTCTCAAAATTTCTTCTCCTGGTGTTACAATTCTCTCAAAATTTCTTCTCCTTGTGTTAACTTGCTAGTCTCACCATAAGACAACATAATTAGTAAACTATGTCACAGCTAACTTCACTTTCTTCTCTTCAGAAAAGTTGTGGCACTCATATATTAATTCTACCTTTCATTCCCAATCCAAATAGACATTAGAGAAGGTATTTTCATTTTAATACTACTGAGATTTTTATCTACTCCTTCCTCCATTCTATTTTTGTTATCCCAACCTCCATTGTACCTATCATAAACATTTTCATTGCCTCTTACTCCCCTACCATTCCGATTACTGCGTCCTCCTCTAAATCCACCTCTGAAGTTTTTACTAGCATTATTACCGTTATCATAGTAATCATCACTATCTTCACCAAAGTAATGTTCAAATTGTTCTTTTATGACCCTCCCAGCTGGCCTCTTAGGATTGACACTCGATTCCCCGTTTATTTTCTCCATCCTGTCTCAAATTTCCCAAAACATTTGGTCAATCCTATTAAACTTCTACTCTAAGGATTTCATGGAACAACTTCTTCCTCCTCTTTATGTGGGAAACTGCCTTTTTTAATATTAGATATTGTATATGCAAGATTGTTAGTAAATAAAGAATATACTTCACAAAACTCACTCCCTTACGTGTTTGCTCTATACTCAACTATAACAGTCCTTAACTCTCGTGTTTCACACATTGAATTGTAAAACTTTAAGAGCTCTTTCAATAGTTCCAAACAAATTAAATTTAGAACAAACAAAACTTGAATATATTAATCCTATACTTACCTTTTCAAAGAAGTGATACAATCAAGAAGATGGGCAATAAAGCAAATAGAATGAGAAGGAATTCAATGATATGAGTACTATAATCAGATAACAATTAATTATCAAATATAATTGAGTAAATGACCAATTGAGCAATGAAGCCATTTTTTTTTTTGAGTTAACTAATGGGTATTTTTATAGAAGGAATGAATAGTAGAAAGACAACTTAAGAAATACACGATTTTTTTTTTCTTTTTGATTATTCAACCAACAATTAAGAATACAAGAAAGAGATGATAATAAAAGTATAACTATCCTGAGTAAAAAATATGGCTCTGATATCAAATGATACGAACTCTGATTATTTGTAAATGGAACCCAACACCAATGTTGGTATAGGATCATTCTAACAAAGGTTAAGGGATTTGGAGTTCTGACCTAATGATTATAAACAACCACAAACCAAAACTATAAGATTCAAATGTCACTCCTAACAACAACAATATTGAAGATAAGTCTATTGAACCAATACATTCAAGTATAAAAGTTCAAAATTAGTTCTCAAAGAACTAGAAAAAATAGCTCATACATTCATCATCTGTTGTCCTCTTCTCCAGCCACCCTTTTTATATGCTAACCCCAAAAAACCCTAACTAATAAGATGAGTTTATTAAGGAAATTCCTCCAATCTACCGCCCTCCCCTCTAGCCACCCTTTTTATATGCTAACCCCCAAAACCCTAGCTAATAAGATGAACTTATTAAGGAAATTCGTCCAACTCACTAAATAATAATAAAAACTCATGAAAATAACCCATTTAAATGTCCAAACATGGGCTCCCAAAATCAACTTCCTTCCCAATGTCATGGTTTTCAAATTCCTCCACAGATGATACATTTGTAAGCCTTAGTAAAGCCTCTGTCATCCTTAACTCGTACCTAGTAACTTTCTGATAGTAAATGTCGCACAACAAGTTGTTGAGAGTTTCCTTTATTTTCTTTGACCTTACCTTTGTCATTGGTCCTCTATGGTTTTGCAAAGTATCAATTCTCTTATTAATTTGAGTTAGTTTAATATGGCTTCCATCACCAAGTGAGTCAAATTCATTGAGACATTTCCCTACATCATCAAATATAAACAAGGTAAGGAAAATGTGGTATCTAATGTATTATCTTCTAGGTATATCTTTATCTCTACACTTACTGCAAAATTATTAGATTTTGAATATATTAAAGATTTACATGTGAAAGATCCTAACTTTGTTAATGTGTATAGAGCATATGAGAAGTCAGCTTTTGAAAAATTTTATAGGCATAAGTGTTTCTTATTTAGGAAAAATCATTTATAAGTGTCTATAAGTTCTTTGAGAGAGAAGTTCATGAGGGTGGTCTAATAGGTCATTTCAGAGTTAAAAAAACCCTAAATGTCTTAGCTAAATATTTCTTTTGGCCACACATGAAACAAGTTGTTAAAAAGGTATGTGAGAAATGCATAACATGCAAACATACTAAATTTAAAGTTTTACTGCATGACTTGTACACCCCTTTACCTATACTTAGTCATCCTTGAGTTAATTTATCTATAAATTTTATACTAGGGCTATCGTAGTCAAAAAAAAGGATACGAATTATGTATTTATTGTTGTTGACAAATTTTTAAAGATGACATGCTTCATCCCATGCCATAAAGTTGACAATACAAACAATGTAGCTGAATTATTCTTTAGAGATTTAGAGAAGTAGTACATTTGTATGGCATGCCTCAGAGTATTATTTTAGATTAGGATATAAAATTCTTAAACTATTTTTGGAAGACTGTGTGATGAGAACCTTAGAGATGATGGGTGGAAAACTTTAAAGGATGCAAGAGGTCTATTGCATATTTCAAAAGATTCAATTACACGAGTTAAAGCCAAAAGATGAAAGAGCTACTAAATGGGCTGATTAAGGATATTCAGGCCAACCAAACTTTAAATGGTGCAAGTTCAAGTTTGAAAGAGAGTCCAGACCATATTAATATCATTGAAGTATCTAATAGGTCAAGACTAAATAATAACATTCACTCATAAATAGGAGTTTATTGTCTGTACTAAAATTTGTCCTTAAATAGAAATTCCTCCTAAATAAGGATTTGTCTTAAATAAGAATTTGTAACTCTTTAAGATTGATGTCTTAAACTATAAATCGACACCTCCTTGTAAGCTCTAGAACATTAGACAATTTTGAGTAAAATAGAAGAAAGGGTTTTCTCCCTTAGTTCTTTTGAAAACTAAAGAACTTATTAAGAGGTACTTCTTCTTGTGGTATTCAACTTGACTTATTACTCATAATTCATTTCTTTTATGGAGTGTGGTGTCCATATTCTTCTTAAATACCCCAAATTCATGTTCCTCTGAATGTTGGGTCTAGGATTTGTGTTATTAAAGTTTAATTTAACTTTCCTGATTATTCTTTAATTCCTTACATGCATTAAGTCCCTAAACCATGTTTTTTTGGGGTTTTCCACATCAGTTGGTATCAATGTCTAGCTATAAATCAAGTTAAATCAACTCATTCTTCAATTTTCTACCTTGTGATTTATTTATTTTTGTTCAGTTTGTCTATGAAGTGCATTACCATTCAAATGCACTAATTTGTTTGCTTGCAATCCTTCTCTCTTTGCTTGTTTGTTTGAGATCATAATTATCAAAAATGTGTTAATTTCAATTCCAATTGTTGTGTTGAAGTATTTTACTATTGTTTTGTGTTGAGCAAAAGAAAAGGAAACAAAAAAAGAAATAGCAAAGAAAAAAAAAGAAACAACAACAAAAAGAAAAGGAACAAAAGAAAGAAAATATTAAATTCAAATTATTGACAAAAGTTAATAGTTTGGTCATATTAACCATAATAATAACATAGTTTTCTTACTCAATTCCAATTTTGCCATCTATTTCCTTATTTTGTTATTCAAATTTGTCCTCTACATTTAACCCCTTATTTTGATTTTTGTGAGTTTAGTTCATTAAATTCATTTTCCTTAGTATCCTTTTTTATTTTTTTGACTCCTTATTCTTCAATTTGTTCAATTTTATATCATTTGTCTTATTTATTCAAAATCAATCGTTTTGATTTTGTTTATTTAGTTCTTTAAAGAGCCGAAAAGGGAAATTTAAGTGGTAAAAGATAAAAGTGCAAGTTCATATGAAGAAAAAGTCATAAAAAGTATAAACACGAGGGAGAGTAACACCTCTTTTTTCAAGTGAAACATGCAAGGGAGTGTTCTGTGAAATATTCTAATCATTTTGTAAAAAAGTAATATTGTGACTTCCATAGACAAAGGTGCAGCTCAAGAGGGAGTTTGCAATGTGTCCTTCGTGATCAAAGCTATGCGACAATAATTTGAGCGCATAAATATTAGATTTGATGATATGAGGGAAAGGATGGAGGAGCAAACTAATACAATAGTAGAGTTGCAAAAGAGGCATAAGGAATATGAGACTCTAAAAACAATAAGGCAATTGAGAGACATGCCAATGACCATGAAAATGACGTAGAAGATGAATTTGATGATCAGACTATTGTGGTTAAAACTACCAACAATAGAAGGGATCTAAGAGATTTTGAGAGACAAGACATATATGATCGTGACTTGGGCAGTATTAAAATGACAATTCTTTCATTTCAAGGTAAGAATGATCTTGATGCATACGTAGAATGGGAGAAGAAGGTTGAATTGATTTTTAACTGCCACAATTATTTTAAGGAGAAAAAGGTAAAACTTGTCATTGAATTTACTTATTATTTGGTGGAATCAACTTGTTTTGATTAGGAGAAGGAATTGCAAGCGACCTATTGATATATGGGAGGAAATGAAGGCTATCATGAGGAGGAGGTTTGTCCCTAATCATTGTTACAAGGGGTTGTACCAAAGGCTATAAGGGCTTACTTAGGGCACTAAAAGTGCAGAGGACTACCACAAGAAGATGAAGGTTGTCATGATTAGTGCAAATGTAGAAAAAAATAGAGAAGCAACCGTGCTTGATTTCTGCAAGGGCTAAATAGAGAAATAACAAATGTAGTTAAATTGTAACACTATATGAAATTATAAGGTATGGTGCACATGACAATGAAAGTTGAAAGACAACTTAAATGAAAGGGTTCCACACGGTTTGGGCAGAATTCGGGTTCTACCTCATCTTGAAAGCCAAATTGGAGTAAAAGGGATGAAAAAGCTAATTACAAGTCCAAAGCAGAACTATCCAAGTGCAATAATGTGTGTTCTAATAAGGAGGTAGGTAATTATAACCCTCAACCAAGTAAAAATAGAGATGCTAAATGTTTTAAGTGTTTAGGCAAGAGTTACATTGCATCTCAATGTTCAAATAAGTGTGCAATGATTTTGAGAAGTAACGGTGATGTTGAAACTGCAAGTGAATCAAATAATGATTCTATGCAATTATCAAAGGGTGAAAGTGATCGAGAGGAGTATCTGATTAATGAAGTAACTCTCATCACAAGGCGAGTATTGAATGTGCAAGTGAAGGAAGAAAATAAGGTGCAATGAGATAATATCTTTTAAACAAGACGTCTCATCAAAGATAAAGTATGTAGTATGATTATTGATAATGGGAGTTGCATTAATGTTACTAGTACAACTATAGTTGAAAAGTTGAATTTACCAAATATAAAGTATCTTAGGCCATAGCTTTAATAGTTGAATAAGAGTGGAGAAGTCGAGGTAAATAAGCAAGTGATTGTATTATTTTCTATCAGAAGGTACCATGATAAAGTTTTATGTGATGTTGCACCTATGCATGTGGGTCATATTCTATGAGGAAGGTCATGGCAATTTGATAAGCAAGTTATGCATGATGACTTTAAGAATTGATATTCTTTTGTAATCAATGAAAAACCTGTCACTCTTATACCATTATCACCTCAACAAGTTTATAAGGATCAGTTAAAGACTAAAAATGAGAGTGAACAGAAAAAAGAGAGAAAAGAGAAGAAGAAAACGTGAGGAGACAAAAGAGATAATAAAATAGAAAGTTTCTATGCAAAACAATATGATATGAAAAGAGCATTTTATGCTAAATAGTTTATGATCGTATTTTTGTATAGAGAGGTTTATTTTAATACTAACAAGTTTGACCCGCTTTTACCTAGTATTATTGTTACTATATTGCAAGAATTTGAAAATGTATTCCCTGGTGACATCCTAAGTGGATTGCCACCTAAAAGAGAAATTGAACATCAAATTAATTTCATCCTTAGTGCATGCATCCCAAATTGAACAACATATAGAAGTAATCATAAGGAGACAAAGGAGCTTCAAAGGTCAACTGAGAAGCTTTAAAGGTCAACTGAGGAGCTTATTTTGAAAGGATATGTGAGGAAAAGTATGAGTCTTTGTGTTGTTCATGTCCTACTTATACCTAAGAAAGATGAGACTTGAAGGATGTGTGTTGACTATCGAGCGATCAACAAAATCACTATAAAGTATTGTCACCTCATACTTAAGTTAGATGACATATTGGATGAATTGCATGATTCATGTGTTTTTTCTAAAATTGATTTAAAAAATAGATATCACCATATTAGGATAAGAGAGGGAGATAAATAAATAACAACTTTCAAAACTAAGTATTATTTGTATAAATGACTTGTTATGTTATTTGGTCTCACTAATGCACCAAGCTTTTATACAACTAGTGAATCGTGTTTTGCATCCATTCATTAATAAATTTGTAGTTATATATTTTGATCATTTTGGTCTATAGTAAAAGCCTAGAAGATAGATGAAGATATTTTTCTAACTGTTCTCTTTTTTTTTCTTTTGAATTTATAATTTTATCAATAAGATCTAATATCAAATTTATTTTCTTTTATGAGAACTAATAAGCCATTATTTTTACATAAAGCTCGATAACAATTGTACTAACTGTCATAACTATTATTAGATTCTTCTTTAGAGGTGGTTTTTTCCTTTAGAAAGTTTACTTCTAACTCTAATTCTTTAGATTCATCTTCTGATAAGAAGATATACATTAATGATCTCTTAAGATTTTCATCTATAGATAATTTTTAAATTTTCTATTTCATTTTACATTTATTAGAATAATACCCTATTTTTTCACATTTATAACAAATAATTATTTTTTTTTCTTTTTCTTTTTCTTTTTTTGTGGAATAGGCCTTTTCATTTCTTTTGATTTTCCCTTTTCATAAAATGATTCTTTTTGAGATATAAATTTATAACTCTTCTTCCTAAATGTTTTAGAATATTTTATTGGTAGATAACTTATTTGTTTACAAAAGTTTCTTAAATCTTTTTTACCTTGAGTTTTTTCATTTTATAACTATCTATATAATTTTATTTCATTACAAAATTTAACTCCTTCACCTATCACTTCAGTGACTAATTCTTCAAAGGTATAATTAGAGTAATTAATAACTCTACCATAATAGAATTTTAACTTATTTGTTACTCTTTCAAAAAACATGATAAGTATAATTCAAACAAAAAATTTTCTTTTCAAAACATACTCTACCTTATCTTTTAAAGATTTTAGAGAAAAAGACATTTTTGTATTAGTTAAAGTGAGACAAATTCAAAACACCTCAAATTAATGAATTGTTTATATGTTTTGTCTACTAATATGATAGTTGAATCAATAAAATAATTAATAATTGTATAAATTAATGTATTAATACTATCACATATTTGCACACTTTGTTCTATTTTAATAATATTAAATATTTAAAATTTATCTTCATTTGTTAAATAAAATACTATCGATTTTTAAACAATCTAACAAATTTATTCACTATAAATCTCATCATTTGGATATTAGATTTACCTTCTATAATTTTTGCAGTAGTAACAAATATTATCATATAATAAAGTAGAATAAAAATTTAATTCTTTGACATTCCATATAAATTTCTTTTTATGATACTATCACCATCGTATTATACATAATTATACTAACAATGTTTCTTTAATAAGAAATTGATCACAATAGGTTCAGTACTTATTAATATAATTTTGTAGAAATTATATTATAAATTATCTTATTAATTTTCTAACTTTCCTTCTTATCAAAAGATTATAGATGTTTTTTATTAGGATTTTGTTCTAATAAAAATATTTCTTAAATTTTTTCTACATAATCTTTAACCTCTGTATTTTCTTCTACAATTTCTTCCTCTTTTCCTAATACCAAAGTATGTTTCTCTTTGAATTCTAAGTTTTTTACCCTTTTAATTATTTTATTAACTAATTCTATCTTTTTAAAATTTTTATTTAATATATTATAATTTATTTTTTCTTATAACATAAGTTCAAATAAAACCCTTCTCTACGTTTTTAGTTTAACTAGAGATTCCAAAGAAATATTGGTATAATTTTCCTATTTCATGATAACACTAGTAAAGAGTAACTCTTTATACAGTGAAACTATAATCTTACGATCTTATACCTTAAAAATAGTATTTGCACACGATGATAGTTTCTTAAGCAATTAATGTTTTTTGGGTCTTGAAAACACAAATTAGAGATTTGAATCTTGCAATAATTTGGCTTCTTTTAGAACTAGTTATACTAAAAAAAAAAAAAGAGGAAAAGACCAAGGAAAGAAAGACAAAATTATCTTAAAAATATCTCAACAAACTTATAAAAGTATTTTGTATCTCTTTAAACAAAACCTATCTAAATATTATTTAAAACCAGAAACTCAAATGTCATAACGATATCACTTGAAAAGTTTTTCTTTATTTGGTTTATGATTATCATAAGATCATCTTAAAAAAGAAAAAAGTGAAGCATCATAACTTTATAAACATAAAGGTAAAAGTCCAATCATAAGTTCACAATATACCAATGTGTCATATTAGAATTAGACTTCCTTTTGTTGAATAATAATGACATGTGCACCAACTAGAACATGCTTTAATAGCAAATCGAGTAAATGTTTTAAAATCCATTCAAGTGAATGCATCCTCAATATTATTGCTTTACTTGAATGAAAAAGCCTATAAACTACTTCCAGACTCCATGGTGAAGTAGGATGGTGAAGTAGGATGTGGTAATTGCTAGAAGTAACAACCATGCGCTATATTTACAATTACGTTATGAAAAAATCATGGATGAGAGGAGCAGGGAAGATGTGAAGCATCAATGACCAATCTCACTTAGGATGGAAGAGGTGGTTGACTCCTCATTGCTTTGTGCATCTGGACATAATACTCTTTACACTCAGGTGGACAGTACCAAAAAATCTTAATCATGTCCTCTTTCTCATACTACAAAATGATAAGTAAAATTTTAGAAAAGGGTTTTTTTTTTCAAAAATAATATAGACATGATAACAAAATGTGTTTAGAGTGTTTCCAAACTATTCACAGAAGTAATGCAATTTCCGTGCAAAAGTCACACAACTATTTCTAAGTGTGGGGTCTTGTGGCCCAATGACACCCACCCTTAGTCTTATTGTGCATAACATCACCATAAATTGCAAGGTCTAGAGGTTAAAATTTTTCAGTTAACAGGACCAGGCCTAACCAATTGGTCCTGGACTTCATTTTACTTACCTAACCCACAATCCAATACAGGGGTTAGAATCAATAATGTATAGTACAAGGACAAATTAAAACCAACCAATTGTAAAGGCATATGATATTTCCAGTATAAAATCCACCTAAAATGAGACATATTTTCAAGGAACTTTATTCATTGAATAAACACACTGCAATTAGTTATTGTTTCTTAGAGTTCACTGCACAGATTTGCCTGCACTTACATTATAAATGTGATGCTGAGCATGTTTAACAGAAAAACAAACAAAATAGAAACAAAATAAAAAATAGACCGTGAGGTCTGTATACAAAAGGCTGGCTGTCTTATCTTTTAAAAACTATTGAGACTATGGGCTTGCTAGAACTCACGTTTTCCCGCAGGAAGGCTCTCCTTTTGTTTGAAATAAAATATGAGCCTGACATCTTTGGATGCAAGACCTCATATTTTGCTGTGTAAGGTGTTTAAATTCCAAAACCTAAAGCAATTTTAGAATATGTTAACCACTCCACTATCACAAATAGTTTTAGAACACCTTAAACTAGTAATTTGTTATTATTTTGGAAGGGATCCCACTGACTCTTCCTTCAAAGCAAGAGTATCTTTCTATTATGTGACTTTGGGTCTAAGTTAACAGCAAAACCATATTAACAAAGAGCACCATCATCCAGAAATGAAGGGAATAAAATTGTTTTCACATAAACTAAGTACAGTTTCTCTATAGCATCATAAAAATTTAAGAACAACCCCATCCATTTAATCTAATTATTTATGTAAGAATTAGTGAAAAAATTTTGCACTTGCAAGTGGAATGAACATTTAAAATTTTTTATTTCTAATAATAGATTAACTACTTGATAAATATAATTACAATTTATCTTAAAAAACAAAACTATTACCAACATAACCTTTGATTTTTCTTCTCCCAATTTCTTAAGAAGTGGTCAATAACCACTATTGTCCAAGTGTCTATCCTTTAATAGTAATCCATACAAATAATGATAAATATCTCTTATAACTCAAAACACTCCTAGTGAGAAAAAGATGAGTGAAATTAATGATCCTAATTTACTAGACATGTGGTGGCTGGCCTTATGATGGAGTATTTATAAGGATTTTGACTCTTGAATCTTATTTAGGTGATTTGTGTCAATTTCAAGTAAATTGTATTTTAATCTTTATATATTCAAAATCATAAAATCATATAATATACCTTAAAAGTTTCCTAAACATTTCAATCAAGTCCAACCAAAACTCCATTTTATATTTTCACAATTGTTCTTACCATGTGAGCTATTGGGATCTCAATGTAATGACAATGAATATGAATTATAATTCTAAAAGATTAGATAAATTAAATTTTTTTATTTTTTAATTTAATCAATTTATATTTATAAATTAAAATTGACTTCTAACCACAAATCATGACCATTTCAAAATTTAAAATTGTCAAAGTAATTTGACTTAAACATTTTTATGTGCAAACATGGTGTCATGGCCCACCGAGGACATTGACCATCATTAATTACCCATTAAGAATCTAGCAAAGATAAATATTAAGTGTGCATTTTTTTTTGCATGGAATTACTAAAATTGATGTTTTTGCAAAGTAAAGGAAAGAACCAAACTTCAGGAAAGGTAAAAATGGAAAATTGTTGGGATGGATATAATTTTCTTAAGATATAGAAAAGAGGAGAGAGAAAAGAAATTTTGCAATAAAGTGCTACCTGAATATACAGCTTCTTCCATGCACACTCTGATGAAAACTTTTTGGAAGAATGACATGGACCCCACTGCATATCGTACCTGCCCAAACATTAGAAATGTGAACGATGCACATAACCATGTGTAGAAGTATATATAAGCAATGATGATTAAAACCACCAAAGCAACGATATTAATTTAATACGTATTTACATTTTATTTAAATAAAAAATAAAAAATTTAAATTATTAATGTTTTAAAAATAAAATTTTAATTTAAAAATATTTTTTAAGAAAACAAAAGAGTAAAAAAAAAGTTTAAATTATCAATATTTTAAAAAATAAATTTTAAATTTTTTTTGAAAAATAAAACAAAAAATTGATGTTAATTTAGAAGTTATTTTTTATTTTTTTATGTTTTTTAATAATAAATATTTATATTATATAAATTATACATATAATTATTAATATAAATTAAATAAATTATAATGTATGTTAAATTATAATTAAGTAATCAAATATATGTTAAAATTTTGATTATATTAACATATTAAAAATAATTATTAATAAATTATTAAATTTTATAAGTTGTAAAATTTATTAATAAAATTTAAATTTAAATTAACTATTTATATATTTATAAAATTAAATAAATATATTTTAATTTTTTTAATTTTAATAATATATACGTACATATATATAAATATGTTCTTTTTATTCAAATATTTACAATTTTATAAAATTTTAGAAATAGTAAAAAAAGCAATTAAATGGAGAAAATAATTTTATTTTTCATTTTTCTCTTTGTTTTTATGAGTTTAGAAATTGTTCAATAGATTTGTCTTTAGTTCAACTAATTTTTATTTTGATGTAACCAAGCTCAAGAAAACCTTGCTAAAAAGAGTAGAGCTTTCCTTCTCCTTCGTCCCAGCCACCTCTTCTAGGCATTTTTCTTTTTCTGTTTTGCTTGATAAAAATGCGATTGTTGGACTTTCTCAAAATAATCCTATTAGATTTTATTTTCTCATTAGATTCCAATGTTTGACCTAATATTAAACATTTAGGCTTCGCTCTGTGTGTGGCAAGTCTATGTAGCAATGTATACCATGTTGAATCCCCACATTAATAAAATTTGCTACCATGTCATAATGATATGTTTATAATACAAAAAAAAAAAAATTCATAATACATTTAAAACAAAATGAAAAGTTCATACATTTTTAGGGAATTAACTTTTGTTTTTTCCAATACTTGTTTTGTAACATTATCAACTTTGTTACAAAAATAAACGTAAGCTTAAATTTAGATTCACATATTAAATCAGTTATATATATATCTAATAAAAAGTATTAAAATAATAAAATTTAAATTTTTTAATGATAATAAATTAAATTAGTTTTCTTTTAATTTTAAATTTTCAAATTAAAAAAATAATTAAGTAAAATTTAAACTAATCTTATTATCAATTATAATTAATATTTTAATTAATTTAGAAGTTTTTAAATTTAAATATGTGTTGAAAAGATTAAATAGGATTAAAATTAAATAATTCATTAAAAATAAAGTAAATTTTATTAATATATGTTAATAATAATTAAATTTATAATTAAAATTTTCATTAAATAATATTATTATATGTAAAATTTGTTCAGACAAAAAATTTAATATATAAAATTAAATAATTTGATTAAGAAAAAGAAAATAATAAAAAGAAAAATCAAATATACTTAATTTTATAGTGTGAAAAAAAATATGTGTTAAAATTTTAATTCTATTAAAATAGTAACTAAGTAATTATTTAGTTAATATTAAACATTATAAACCATGAAAATTTAGTAAAAAATTCTTAAAATTAAAAAAAAATATTTATCATACTAACATTTTTTCACTTAAAATTATATGTTTTTTTTTAATTTTAATAATATTAATGTACATAAAGATTTTGGTATTGTTTAACTATGACTTATGATACTTAATCATTATATGTTCAAATGTTAAGTGTAATACTTTTAGGAAAACATTTATAGGCCTTAAATTTAATTATCACTCATTTAGTTTTTATTTGAAGAAGATTATAAGGCACTTATTATTTGTATTTTTTTTTAAAAATAATTATTTAGAAAAATACAATATAATTTTAAGAAAGTGAAAATTAAGCATTTTATTTGAAATGTAATGCCTTTTATTTCTTTTACAAAAATACAAGTAAAAAAAGTACCTCAATATAATACATTTTATTTTAAAAAAATAGAGTATATCTTAACTTTTTTGTTTTAAAAATAAATCTATGTGTATATAAGTATATATTATTTAAATGAAAAAAATCAGTAAAATATTTATTTGATGACATTTACTTAATTTTAAAAATATATAAGTATTTGATTTAATTTCTAATTTTTTTAATAAATTTTAACAATTTGTAATATTTTACATCATTTTAATAATTAATGTGCAATTTTTTTAATGTTTTAATGTAATTAAAATTTCAACATACATCTAGTTTAATCAATTTATTTAATTATAATTTAATATGTATTATAATTTATTTAATTCTTATTAATAATTTTTATATATGTCTAAAATCTATACAATATAAATATTCATGATTAAAAAAATAACAAAAATATGAAAAATAATTTCTAAAAATATAATCCTAAATTCCTCCTATATTTTTTTAAAGAGAAAAAAATATTTTTAAACTTATATTGTTTGACAAAAAAAATACTTATAATTTAAGTATCTTTTTCCCTTTTTATTTCTTAAAATAGACAACAAAAATATTATTCTCAAATTTATTTTTTATTTTTTTAAATAAATATTTATAAGTTATATCTCTTTTTATTGTATTCATGTAAATATAATATAAATAAATATATAATAATTAATAAATATAATAAATTTGTATTTCAGGTAGTTTTAATAGTAGTATTTATAGATAAATACAAACCCTTTTTCATTTTAGTATACAATTGGGTAAAATTTTTCATTTTATTGGAAACTATGTTTATATAAATAAAATTGAATGGTTACTTAAAATTAAAAAATAGCCAGAATAAAAAAGGATTTTGTGTTTGCTTTGAGGGAGTATTATAGCTATTCAATTTTAAAAAGTAGGGTCTTAGATATTCGGTAAAATTTTTAAAGGTCATAATTTATTGATAGACCCATTTAAAAATAACTAATAAGAAAAAGTGGTTTTTGTTTACTTTTTAGATGTAACCATAATTAATAAATGGTGTTTGATCTAAATAATTTCAATAATAATATTTTAGATACTTAAATATCTTTTTTATCTTTTTCACAATAAATAAAGGTCCTAATAATTAACAATTATAGGTAATATTAATTCAACTAAACAATAACAGTAATTAGTAATACTAATTAATAATCAACAGTAACAATTGACAAAAGTAGCAATAAAAATTTGTTAAAATTATCTATATTGGAAAACTTCTATATCCTTTGAATAATCAACAAATACAACCATGGAGCAATGAAGAAGATAAAAGGAAATGTTTTAGCTTTACTTGGTTTTTTCTTTCTTTTACATCACATTTTTAAGCTTTAAGGTTATTTCTTTCATGATATGTATGCCCCCTTGTTTTGTAGAATTCACAGGGTAGTAGATTAAGTTGGATAAGTCTCCAATCATAGATTTGACAAGGAATGATACATAGTTTATATTTTGTAAGTTTATTAAAATTTATCACTTTTCTTTGTAAATAAAAAAAAGAAGAATTACAGAACTTGGATTCCAAATTTAATTTCTTTTTTTGTGTTATTCCCCTATTTCAACATGCATTTTTTGTATAATAATAGTTGAAATTTGTCTATAAAATTGGACATTAACCTAGTAGAAAGACGTAGCATTTGTTTTAAACATGAAAAACTAGTTTTTCTTTCTTGTTCCATCTCCACTAAGAACATGCTTAGCAATAAAATCATCAAAAACTTGAGTGGATTCTTTGATGACAGTATGAATCATTTTGTTCAACTAGTATCTTTTAGGTAATTATATATTTTTTTCTCATTTTGTTTTGATTACTTGCCTTTTTTTTTGGGTATCTAACATTTTTTGTTTGATATTTTATCTCCTTTTTTTTTTGTCAAGAAAGTGGAATTGATTGCAAGACGAGCTATTAGCAATTCTCTTATTACTTTTCTTTCCCATTCCTATTGTCCCTCCTAAATGAAGGGAGCCTAATTGAAAGAAACTTAATGTCTTATTTTTTCCTTTATTAAGTTTCTTTATTAATGTTGTTCATTATCTATTTGGATGCCAAAATTTATTGGATTTCAATTACTTACTATCCATAGGTACCAAAAACATTGGAAACCTAAATGAGCTTTGCAAAAATTAAATATTCAACCAAATTGTGATTAAACTTATTAATGTGTGTGTGTGTTCATGTTACAAATTATATCTTATTTTGATTTTTGTTTTGTATATTAGTGAAGGATTAAGGATATCTTCATTAGTTAAAAAGGATGACATCTATTGGAAAGGGGTAGTCTTTAGAAGCCTACTTCTTAAGCTAGAAGAACTAGCCATTAATAGGGTACTAGGAAAAATTTATTTCTTATTGGCATAGTAGGATTGGGAGGAAAAATCCACTAAACCAATGTCATCTTTACCAGCCATGAATTGTTATAAAAGCATAGCCCTTTGAAAAAATCCTAAGCCATAGTGCACACATTCTTTATCTCCCTATAAACCTTGAGAGAGATAGAGAAAGAGAGGGAGAGAGAGAGTGCGAGATAGGGAAATTCCTTCTCTTTAAAAGCTATTGATTAGAGTTTTTTCAATTTCTTGTTATTGGATCTTTACCAAGATAGGAAAAAATAATGAAGAAGGAATGATGATTATTAAGGTTTACTCAAAGAAATCCATGATAACTAGTCAATAGTGGCTTCGTCTAAAACCTTGTTGAGCACAAAATGTAGCTATGACAAAGGGTTATCTACACTGAGTCTATTCTTAAAAGGTAATTAATAACATTTAGAAAGTTCTTGATTTTTCTCTCTTCAATTTGTGCTTTTGTGGTTATGGACATTGTTTTATGGTTAATTATACATGTTTCTCTCTATGGTGGATGTGTTGGTTTTTTTTTTTTTTTCATATGGGATGTTGGGTTTTTTGTAATCTTTTGTTAATCCATGCTTATTTCTTGAATTATTGCATTAGATTCTTTTGATTTCATTTATCTATTTGCGATATTTTTGATATAGAGGAAAATAAGAGCTAGCTTGATTATATATGTGGAAGTACAAGAATAAGAACATAGTTGGAAGTTATTGTGAATTGGATATTTGAATTATTTTAATCTTACTTTGAATTTGAAAATTGCTAAATTCTAGAGTTTGTAACCATTGAGGATTAGTATAATAGGTGCATGAGAAATGGTATGTGAAAAGTGTAAACAAATCTCATTTTATCGATACTAAACTTCCATCTCTTCATCTTTACAACTCTTATTCTCTATTTATCTCTCTCTTGAAATTCCTTTATGGTCTCCATTATTAATTAGGCTCAAAATTGATTCACCACCAATTTTTGAATTCCTACTTGATTTCCTCTAAAACTAGTTCTCCTTACATTAGTGGTATTAGAACTTGCAATCATGTTACTTATGGAGAAATTCTTTGCTACCTATGTTCTATTTCCATTTTTTCTTTTGGGTGCTATATCTACTACTTATTTGTGAAAAAGATGTTCCTTTACTTCTTGTGACATGTGAGAACCTTGACAACTTCAATAGATTGATCTTCCTTCTAGATCCAAGAAGTTAAGCTCTACAACATCAAGTAGCATGGTATGATTAAGGATTACATTGCTCAGTTCCATTCTTTTTGCAATTTGAGTTCCTTACCTATAAATTATGTAGTCAATTGCTAAATTCTAGAGTTTTTTTGTTTGAACATAAAGGAGGATTGTGAGGTACCTCTTATTTTAGGGATACCTTTTTGAGCTACAGGTAAAAGTTTAATTGATGAACTACAAAAAAAAAGTTAATCCTTAGAAGGCAAAATAAACAAGTCACCTTTAATGTTTTTGAAGCTATTAAGTATCCCTTTGATGATGATATTGGTTTGCAATAAATACTTTTGACCATGAAGTTAACTCTTCTTCTTTGATAGATTTGATGAGGGAGAAATTTTTTAGAGTTTTAAAGGAGCATATGAAAGCCTAAGGGTAGACAATAACCAACATCAATAGAATCAATCCTTTCATTTACATGCACAAAATTCTCATGCAAGAAGGTTATAAGTCCAACACTAAAGATGGCTAAACTTGAGTATTCAAGATGTAGTAAAAGATGAGGTGGGTAAGTTTAGTTTAAGTAGTACTTAAAAAGGAAGGTATGATTATTGTGAAGAATGATCCAAATGAATTGATTCCTACTAGGACAATGATTGGGTGGTGGGTTTGTATGAATTATAAAAGGTTAAATGATACCTTCAGAAAAAGGGGTAAAGTGATTATTTGGAGTTAATTTATTTAACTTTTACATATTTTACTTTCTTTTGTATGAAAAGGGAAAAGTGAATATTTAGAGTTAATTTATTTAGTTTTTACATATTTTACTTTCTTTTATAAGGGGCAAAGTGAATATTTAGAGTTAATTTGATTCATAAATGTGAAGAATTATTGAGGAAGGAGTGAAAAAAAAAAAAAAGAGAATCCTCAAAAGGTGTCTTTTTCAAATTTAGAGATTTACTTTGATGAGAACCTTAGAGATGGTGGGTAGAAGGCTTTAAAGGATGCAAGAGGTCCATTACACATTTCAGAGGGCCTAATAACACGAGTTAGAGCCAAAAAGATGAAAGAAGTACTAAATGGGCTGATTAAGGACATTTAGGCCAACTTAACTACAAATGGTGTGAATTCAAACTTAGAAGAGAGTCGAGGCCTTATTAACATGATTGGTGTACTTAATGGGCTAAGACTATGTGATAGTATTCACTCTTAAATAGTAGTTTATCCTAAATAAGTGATTGCATAAAAGTGAATTTTTAGTGTAAGAATTTGTCCTAGATAAGATTCCTCATAATAAGGATTTGCCTTAAATAAGAATTTATACCTTTTTAGGATTGCTATCTTAGCCTATAAATAGGCACCTCCTTGTAGGCTCTAGAACATCAAATAACTTTGAGAGAAATAAAAAGCAAGGGTTGTCTCTTTTGGTTCTTTCGAGAACTAATGAACTTATTAAGAGGTACCTCTTCTTGTGGCATTCAACTCGACTTATCACTCTCAATTTCTTTCTTTTTCTAGAGTGTGACGCCCATTTTCTTCTCAAATACCCCAAGTTTGTGATCTTTTGAATGTTGGGTCTAGGGTTTATGTTATTATAGTATGATTTAACTTTCCTGGATATTCTTTGATTCCTCATGTGCATTGGGTCCCTAAGTCACGTCTTTTTGGGGTTTTCCCCATTAATTGGTATTAAAGCCTGACTCTAAATTAGGTTGGATCAACTAATTCTTCAATTTGCTACCTCGTGACTTATTTATTTCTATTTAGTTTGCCTACTAAACACATTACCATTCAAATTTGCTAATCTGTCCACTTATAACCTTTCTCACTTTGCTCTTTTTTTGAGATCACAACTATCAAAAAATGTGCTAATTTTAGTTCTAATTGTTGTCTCTATGTATTATACTATTGTTGATAAAAGAAAGAAAAAGACATCAAATTCAAGTTAGTGATAAAAGTTAAAAAGTTTGGTCATATTGGCCACAATAATAATATAGTTTTCTTACTCAACTCCAATTTTGCCATATGTTTTCTTGTTATGTCATCCAAGTTTATCCTTTAGATTTAACCCCCTATCCTAATTTTCATGAGTTTAGTTCATTAAATTTGTTTGCCTTGATATCCTTTTTCATTTTCTTTGACTCCTTGTTCTCTAATTTGTTCAATTTTACATCATTTTATCTTATTTTGTTCAAAATCAATTCTCTTGATTTAGTTTGTTTAGTTCTTTAAAGAGTTCAAAGGGGAAATCTAAGTGGCAAAAGGCAAGAGTGCAAATTCATATTAAGAAAAAAGCCATAAAAAGTGTAAACACGAGGGAGTGTGACACCTTTTCTTTTGAGTGAAACATATGAAGGTTCTGTAAGGTATCCTAATCATTTTATGCAGAAGTAATACTCTGACTTCTATAGACAAAGGTGTAGCTCTAGAGAGAGTTTGAGATGTGTCCTTCATGATCAAAGTTATGCAACAATAATTTGAGTGCATGAATATCATATTTGACGATATGAGGGAGAGGATAGAGGAGCAAGCTAATACAATAATAGAGTTGCAAAGGAGGCATGGGGAATATGAGGCTTTTAAAGTAAGAAGGCAATTGAGACATGCTTATGACCATGAAGATGATGAATTTGATGATGGAACTATTATGGTTAGAACTACCAACAATAGAAGGAATTGAAGAGATTTTGGGAGGCAGGGAACCTATGATTATGATTTGGGTAGTATTAAAATGACAATTCCTCCATTCCAAGGTAAGAATGACCTTGATGCATACCTAGAATGGGAGAAGAAGGTTGAATTGGTTTTTGACTGCTATAACTATTCCAAGGAGAAGAAGGTAAAGCTTGTTGTTGTTGAATTTGCTAATTATGCTATTATTTGGTGGAATCAACTTATTTTAACTAGGAGAAGAAATCATGAGCGACCTATTGATACATGAAAGGAGATGAAGGCCGTCATAAGGAGGAGGTTTGTCCCTAATCACTATTACACAGAGTTGTACCAAAGGCTCAAAGGGCTCACTCAGGGCACCAAAAGTTTGGAGGACTACCACAAGGAGGTGAAGATTGTCATAATTAGGGCGAATGTATAAAAAGATAAAAAGGCAACCATGGCTTAATTTTTGCAAGGGCTAAATAGAGACATAGCCATTATGGTTGAATTGTAACACTATGTGGAATTAGAAGACATGATGCACATGATAATGAAAGTTAAATGATAACTTGAATGAAAGGGTTCCACATGGTTTGGGCAGAATTTGGGTTCTACCTTATCTTGGAGCCAAATTGGAGTAAAAGGGATGAGAAGGCCAATTACAAGGGAAAAGCTGAGCTATCCAAACACAATAATATGGGTTCTAACAAGGAGACAGGTAATTTTGACCCCTAACTAAGTAGAAATAAAGATGTTAAATGTTTCAAGTGTTTGGGTAGGGGTCATATTGTATCTCAATGTCTAAAGAAGTGTGCAATGATCTTAAGAGGTAACAATGATGTTGAAACTGCAAGTGAATCAAATGATGATTATGTGCCATCATCAAAGGGTGAAAGTGATGGACAGGAGTATCCAGTTAAAGGGGTAGCTCTCGTCACAAGGCAAGCATTGAATATGCAAGTGAAGGAAGAAAATAAGGTGCAATAAGATAACATATTTCAAATGAGGTGTCTCATCAAAGATAAGGTATGTAGTATGATTATTGATGGTGGGAGTTGCACTAATATTGTTAGCACAACTATGGTTGAAAAGCTAAATTTACCTACTATGATGCATCCTAAGCCATATAAGGTTAAATGAGAGTAGTCAAGGTAAATAAGCAAGTACTCATCTCATTTTCTATTGAAAAGTACCATGATGAAGTTTTATGTGATGTTGTACCTATGCATGCAAGGCATATTCTATTAGGAAGGCCATGACAACTTGACAAGCAAGTTATGCATGATGAATTCAAGAATCGATATTCCTTTGTAATGAATGAAAAACCCATCACTCTTGTACCATTATCACTTTAACAAGCATATGAGGATCAGTTAAGGATTAAAAATGAAAGTGAACAGAAAAAAGAGATTGAAAAAAGAGAAAAGAGAGGAGAAAATGTGAGGACACAAGAGAGAGTGAAGAAGATAGAAAGTTTCTATGCAAAAGAATGTGATGCCAACAAAGCATTTTATGCCAAGTAGCTTATAATTGTACTTTTGTACAAAGAGGTTTATTTTAACACTAACAAGTTTGACTCATCTTTGCCTAGGGTTATTATTTCTCTTTTGTAGGAATTTGAAGATGAATTCCCTGACAATGACACACTTTATCCCATGCCATAAAACTGATGATTTAAGCAATGTGGCTGACATATTCTTTAAAGAAGTAATATGTTTGCATGGCATGCCACAAAGCATAGTTTTAGACCAAGATACAAAGTTCTTAAGCTAGTTTTGGAAGACTTTGTGGGGTAAATTAGGTACTAAGCTATTGTTTTTAACTACTTGTCATCCATAAATTGATGAGCAGACTAAGGTGGTTAATCAGTCTCTTTCTACTCTTTTGCATGCTATTATTCAAACAAATTTGAAAACATGGGAAAATTGTTTATTACATGTCGAGTTTGCATATAATAGGAGTGTTCATTTTGTTATTAGTTACTCTCTATTTGAAATTGTATATGGTTTTAATTTGTTGACTCCTTTGAATTTGGTACTTATACCTATCGATGAGTGTGCTAGTTTATATGGTGAACACAAGGCTGACATGGTAAAAAAAAATTGCATGAGAAGGTGCCTTAATATATTGAAAAACAAACTGAACAACATGTATCCCATGTTAATAAAGGGCAAAAGAAGGTGGTGTTTGAACCTAGTGATTGAGTTTAGGTGCATATGAGTAAGAAATAATTCCCAACTTAAGGGTGCTTAAAGCTACAACTAGGAGGAGATGGTCCATTTCACGTGATGATTTGAGGATGAATCCTTTCAAGGAGAGGGGGAATGATGAGAACCTTAGAGATGATGGGTGGAAGGCTTCAAATGATGTGAGAGATCCATTGCACATCCCAAAAGGCCTAATAACACAAGCTAGAGCCAAAAAGATGAAAGAAGTACTAAATGGGCTAATTAAGGACATTCAAGCCAACTAAACTTTAAATGGTGCAAATTCAAGCTTAAAAGAGTGTCCAAACCTTATTAATATGATTGGAGTACTCAATGGGTCAGGACTAAGTAATAGCATTTACTCCTAATTAAGAGTTTATTGTTTGTGTAAGAATTTGTCCCTAGATAGGAATTCTTCCTAAATAAGGATTTTTCTTAAGTAGGAATTTGTGTCTTTTTAGGATTGCTTTCTTAACCTATAAATAGGCACCTCCTTGTATGCTTTGGATCATCAGACAATTTTGAGTGAAATACAAAGCAAGGGTTTTCTCCCTCAATTCTTTTGAAAACTCAAGAACTTATTAAGAGGTACTTCCTTTTGTGGTGTTCAACCCAATTTATCACTCCCAATTCCATTCTTTTTTGGAGTGTGGCATCCATATCTTTCTTAAATACCCTAGGTTCATGTTCGTTTGAATATTGAGTCTAGGATTTATGTTATTAAAGTCTGATTTAGCTTTCTTGGCTACTCTTTGATTCTTTTTGTGCATTGGGTCCTTAAGCCACGCCTTTTTGGGGTTTTTTACATCACCTTTTCTTTTACGAACTAAGTCTTTTCTTTTTTCTTTCCTCTGGATGAACAATTTTCTTTTGAGAAATGGACTTATAACCCTTATCAATCATAGGATACCTCATATGAAATATATTATCTAGTTTCTCCTCATTTTCTTCCTTCACTTGCACATTCGATGCATGCCTTATGATGAGAGCTACTCCATCAATCTAATACTACTTTCCATTACTTTCACCCTCTGATGATGACATAAAATCATCATCTGATTCACTTATAGTTTTAACATCACTGTTATCTCTCAAGATCATTGCACGCTTATTTGGACATTGAGATGCAATGTGACCTTTTCCCAAACACTTAAAACATTTAACATCTCTATTTCTACTTGGTTAGGGATCATAGTTACCTGCCTCTTTGCTAGAACCTATATTCTTGCTCTTGGATAGTTTGACTTTAGACTTGCACTTGGTGTTCTCGTCCCTTTTGCTCTAGTTTGGCTTCTAAGATGAGGTAGAATCCGAATTCTGCCCAAACAATATGGAACCCTTTCATTGAAGTTGTCCTTCAACTTTCATTGCTAGGTGTACCATGTCTTTTAATTCCACATAGTGTTGTAACTCAACCATGTTGGCTATGTCTCCATTTAGCCTATGCAAAAATTGAGTCATGGTTCCCTCTCTATCTTCCACTACATTCAACCTAATCATGGCAATCTCTATCTCTTTGTGGTAGTCCTTCACACTTTTGGTACCCTGAGTAAGCCCTTGTAGCCTTTGGTACAACTCCCTATAATAGTGATTAAGGATGAACCTCCTCCTCATGATAGTCTTTATCTCCTCCCATATATCAATAGGCCTCTCATGGTTCCTTCTCTTAGTTAAAATAAGTTAATCCTACCAAATAATAGCATAATTAGTAAATTTAATAGCAACAAACTTTACCTTTTTCTCCTCAAAATAGTTGTGATAGTCAAAAACTAATTCAACCTTCTTCTCCCATTCTAGGTACACATCAGGATCATTCTTACCTTGTAATGGAGGAATTGTCATTTTAATACTACCCAAATCATGATCATAGGTGGCTTACCTCCTAAAATCTCTTCGATCACTTTTATTGTTGGCAATTCTAACCAGAGTAGTTTGATCGTCAAATTCATCATCTTTTATATCATCTTTATGGTCATAGGCTCATCTTAATTGCCTTCTTGCATTAGGGGCCTCATAGTCCCCATGCCTTATATTCAACTTTGTTATTGTATTAGCTTACTCTTTTATTCTTTCCCTTATATCATCAAATCTAGTATTCATGTGCTCAAATTGTTATTGTATAGCTTTGAGCATGAAGGACACTTCACTAACTCCGTCTTGAGTTACACCTTTGTCTTTAGAAGTCATAGTATTACTTCTACACAAAATGATTAGGATACCTCACAAAACACTCCCTCATGTGTTTCACTCAAAGAAAAAGGTGTCACACCCTTATGTTTTCACTTTTTATGGCTTTTTCTTAATATGAACTTGCACTTTTGCCTTTTACCACTCAAATTTCCCTTTTCAGCTCTTTAAAGAACTAAACAAACTAAATGAAAGGATTTATTTTGAACAAAATAAGATAAATGACGTAAATTAAACTAATTAGAGAACAAGAAGAAAAAAAAAACAAAAAAGGATATCAAGGCAAACGAATTTAATGAACTAAAATCACAAAAATTAGGATGAAGGGTTAAATCTAGGGGACTAACTTGGACAACATAACAAAAAAACAGATAGCAGAATTGGAGTTGAGTAACAAAAACTATATTATTATTGTGACCAATATGACCAAACTGTTTAATTTTTATCAATAACTTGAATTTAATGTCTTTTTTTTGTTCCTTTTTTTTTTCTTCATTCCTCTCTTTATTTTTTTTTTCCTTTGCTTAATGCAAATAATAGTAGAATACTTAAAGACAACAAGACAACAATTAGAATTGAAATTAGCACATTTTTGATAGTTATTATCTCAAACAAATGAGCAAAGTGAGATGGGTTACAAATAGATAGATTAATGCATTTAAATGGTAGTGCGCTTAATAGACAAACTAAATAGAAATAAATAAATCATAAGGCAGGAAATTGAAGAATTAGTTAATCCAACTTGATTCAAAACTTGACTATGATACCAACTGATGCAGAAAACCTCAAAAGACATGACTTAGAAACTTAACACACACAAGGAATCAAAGAATATCCAAGAAAGCTAAATTAGATTTTAATAACACAAACCCTAGACCCAACATTCAAAGGAATGTGAACCTAGGGTATTTAAGAAGGATATGGACACCACACTCTAGAAAAAAAAAGGGAATTGGAAGTGATAAGTTGAGTTGAATGCGATAAGAAGAGGTACTTCGTGATAAGTTCTTTAAGTCTTAATAGAACTGAAGGAGAAAACCCTTACTTTTTACTTCTCTCAAAGTTGTCTGATGTTCTAGAACTTATGAGGAGGTGCCTATTTATAGACTAAGATATCAATCCTAAAAAGGCATAAATTCTTATTTAGGATAAAGTCCTTATTTAGATAAACTCCTATCTAGGACAAAATTCTTACACAAAGAACTTTCACTTTTATACAATTACTTATTTAGGATAAACTTGTATTTAGGAGTGAATTCTATTACTTAGTCTTAGCCCATTAAGTACTCCAATCATATCAATAAGGCCTTGACTCTTTTTCAAGTTTGAATTCACACCATTGTAGCTTGGTTGGCCTAAATGTCCTTATTAGCCCATTTATTGCTTCTTTCATCTTTTTGACTCTAGTTGTGTTATTAGGCCTTTTGGAATGTGTATGGACCTTTTGCATCCTTTAAAGCCTTCCATGCATCATCTCTAGAGCTTCTCATTAGTTATCACTAAAAAATGATTCAATTACTCCAAATAAGAAGTTCATGAAATCTACTTATGTCTTTTGACTCTTATGCAGATAATTACTAAGTTATTTAAACCCATTTTTGTGGTAGGTTTTAATGCCACTTATACCATCTTAATATGAATAAACTATACTTTTGATAATGCAAACTAATAAGCTCTTAGGGATAGTAAAAAGAAACCATTATAATGCTCAATTGAGGGTAATGTTCAATTGCTTAATAACATAGTTGGTTTTAGAAAAAAAACTTCCCTATTGGGACAAAAAAGAAGNAACAAGAAGAAAAAAAAAAAACAAAAAAGATATCAAGGCAAATGAATTTAATGAACTAAAATCACAAAAATTAGGATAAAGGGTTAAATCTAGGGGACTAACTTGGACAACATAACAAAAAAATAGATAGCAGAATTGGAGTTGAGCAACAAAAACTATATTATTATTGTGACCAATATGACCAAACTGTTTAATTTTTATCAATAACTTGAATTTAATGTCTTTTTTTTGTTCCTTTTTTTTTCTTAATTCCTCTCTTTATTTTTTTTCCTTTGCTTAACGCAAAATAATAGTAGAATACTTAAAGACAACAATTAGAATTGAAATTAGCACATTTTTTATAGTTATTATCTCAAACAAATGAGCAAAGTGAGATGAGTTACAAATAGATAGATTAATGCATTTAAATGGTAGTGCACTTAATAGACAAACTAAATAGAAATAAATAAATCATAAGGCAGGAAATTGAAGAATTAGTTAATCCAACTTGATTCAAAACTTGACTATGATACCAATTGATGCAGAAAACCCCAAAAGACGTGACTTAAAAACCTAACGCACACAAGGAATCAAAGAATATCCAAGAAAGCTAAATTAGATTTTAATAACCCAAACCCTAGACCCAACATTCAAAGGAATGTGAACCTAAGGTATTTAAGAAGGATATGGACACCACACTCTAGAAAAAAAAAAGGGAATTGGAAGTGATAAGTTGAGTTGAATGCCACAAGAAGAGGTACTTCGTGATAAGTTCTTTAAGTCTTAATAGAACTAAAGGAGAAAACCCTTACTTTTTACTTCTCTCAAAGTTGTCTAATGTTCTAGAACTTACGAGGAGGTGCCTATTTATAGGCTAAGATATCAATCCTAAAAAGGCATAAATTCTTATTTAGGACAAATCCTTATTTAGGATAAACTCCTATCTAGGACAAATTCTTACACAAAAAACTTTCACTTTTATACAATTACTTATTTAGGATAAACTTGTATTTAGGAGTGAATTCTATTACTTAGTCTTAGCCCATTAAGTACTCCAATCATATCAATAAGGCCTTGACTCTTTTTCAAGTTTGAATGCACACCATTTGTAGCTTGGTTGGCCTAAATGTCCTTAATTAGCCCATTTATTGCTTCTTTCATCTTTTTGACTCTAGTTTGTGTTATTAGGCCTTTTGGAATGTGCAATGGACCTTTTGCATCCTTTAAAGCCTTCCATGCATCATCTCTAAGCTTCTCATTAGTTTATCACTAAAAAATGATTCAATTACTCCAAATAAGAAGTCATGAAATCTACTATGTCTTTTGACTCTTATGCAGATAATTACTAAGTTATTTAAACCCAGTTTTGTGGTAGGTTTTAATGCCACTTATACCATCTCAATATGAATAAACTTATACTTTTGATAATGCAAACTAATAAGCTCTTAGGATAGTAAAAAGAAACCATTATAATGCTCAATTGAGGGTAATGTTCAATTGCTTAATAACATAGTTGGTTTTAGAAAAAAAACTTCCCTATTGGGACAAAAAGAAGAAGGCAGAGTCTAATTCTATAAATAATTATCATGTAAGTTTTCATTAATAATTATTTCTATATTTCTACTCTTACTACAAGTATGACCTCTAAAATGCCGATTAGGTCTTAATCTATCTATATCTCATGGTATCATTATCAATGAATTATGCTATAGTTCTTTATGCCTAATCATAGCGACATGAACACAAAGACAACATGACTTGGGTTTTCAACAAGGTGACACAAACAAGCTTAAAACTTTATCAGTCCTTAGAACATCCTGAGTTTTGATACCATTCCTATCTTAGTAACACATAAGATCAAGCAAATATATTTAAATAAGTAGGCCATGCACAAATATTATGCACAAATTACTATTAAAAAAAGTAATTACTGAAAATAACTTATAGAAACAAAACTTTAATTCCATGCCTAAGGTCGTTTACAAGTGAAAAGAGAAGAAAAAAGATTTAATATAGATGGAAATTAGACTCTTCCTTTAATTTCCTTAAAGACCTCCATTTATACAAGAAAAGATTGGTCTTAGCTAACATAAGGAATCACTTTAAATAAAGTAATTTTTCCTTGATTCCATGCCTTTTCAAAGTAGCTTTAATAAAAGTTGGCAATCAACTATTCCACTGAAAGTTATTTATCGTTTAAAGCTCTTATAGATCTTGAGAATCTTACATGATTTCATCATTATTAGGCCCCTTACGACTTTTGGTGTGACTTGTCTGTGTCTCTTATTCTAGTTGAAACAATGATGTTATCATTTATAATAACCTCTCTTTAGACACAAACTCCATTAAAGTCTCAAGTAATTCTTTTGGTGTTGACAGGATAGGCTTTGTGGTGGAGCCTTGGCTATGTTTATACAGATGATTCCTTTGCATGTATATAATCCATTATTAAAAAAGTCAAACTTTTCCCACCAATGGATATTAATCCTTCTTGCCAACTATGGTACATATTTAATGTCCACATCTAACACGTTGTCTTATTTTGCCATAATAGTATAATCCCATTTAATAATTTGGGAGACATGATACTAAAAGGCAAACATTAACAAGGGATCTTTAATCTTATCATTCCTTTCACAAAACTCTTCATAAACAACTCTTACCTTGCTAGGCAAGGTTAAGTAATGCAAATGCCACTTAAAAAATTAGGTTTTAAACCAATTTGAAAATTTCTTTGGATTATTTGGGAGATGGATTTGAATGAATCAATTAAGTTTCTTTTGACAATTTTCATATAATAAGGCTCTTTTCCATAATTCAATATAATAAAAAAAAGTCAAAAAAAATCACCTTGCCAATCTTCTTGATAAAGAATTTTCTTTATCTTGAATTTAACATAGGCCTAATCTCTAAAGCCATTAGCCAAGCCAAAGCCTCCTCGTTCAATAGGTTTAATAATCACTAAACCTATTTGAACCAAAATTTGCTGATAATATAAGTAATCCTTAATACTAGTATGAGAATACATATTATTTTTAAGGTAAAATCTAGCGACCTCATTATTTTAAAGTTGAACATAATTATTCTCAATAGCATATAAAATATCAATGTGCTTTGCAATCAAAGGATACATTATGGATTTATCTAAAGCTCACTCATAAGTATCTTTAAAAGTTTATGAACTTTTTGTTTTTTTGAACTACTTGTAACTTTTGCTAATGAAATAACTAACTTTGCTAAGGATTGAAGCCCCTACATAAGGGTCTGTTTACTCTTTGAGTAGTACCTAACAAAAATTCATGAGTTAGGAAATCTAGTAAGGAATTAAAAGTTCCTTTAATAAACTTGATGTCAAAATCAAAAACAAATAAAATTTCCTTACCATCTAGTAAAGATTTGTTTATAAGTAATGTTTTAAACCTCTCTAGTAAGGATATCCTTATATGCTTCACAGTTTATTCTTAAAAGAAATTTTTGATTTAATATATCATTTTCAAATTTTTGAATGTATAGCATAATAGCAAAAATTTCTTTTTTTGTTATAGTAGAGTAATTAATTGTTACTCCTCTCTAAACTCTTGAAGTAAAGCGTACTAACTGTTCTTTAGAATTAATCTTTTGTCTAAAGATTCCTCCATAAGCATAACGCATTTGTTTTTACTATTTTAAAGGTGTCTAAATGAGGAAGGCCTAAGTATGGCAATTCTTTAGCTCTAAATTTTATTTTCTTAACTGCTTGTGTATACTTATCAGTCCAATCTAGCAAATTTTTCTATATCTTTCAAAGAGTGGCTTGGCATCATAAGCCAAGTCTTTATAGAATTCTGAAATATAATTCAAACTCCCTAAAAATCTTTGCATTTGTTATTTGCCCCTTATCTCATCAGGGAATTTAAAGGCAAACTCAATTGCTTTATCAATAGGAATTATTGCTTCATTCTTAATGAAGTAGCCAAGGAACCCTATGCTAATTTGAAATAACTCTATCTTTTTAGCAGATACTGTTAATCCTACTTTTTCAATAACTTTAAGAAAAGGTTCAAATACTTAAAATATTGTTTAATGGTATTAGAAAATACTAACACATCATCAATATAAACAATCATAAATGTTAAATAAGAATTAAATGTTTTGCTCATAATCTTCTAAAATTCAAATAGTACATTTTTTAATTTGAATGACATTACATTTCATTCATAATGTCTAAATGAAACTGTAAATACTATTTTATATTTATCCTTTTCATGAATATGGATTTGCTAATAATCAAATTTCATATCAAATTTTAAATAAATTTGTATTTCATAAATTCTATTAAGTAAATCTTTCTTATTAGATATAGGATACCAAATCCATCGTAATACCTTTTTTAAAAGCTTATAATTAATAACCAATCTTGGGACACTTTCTAATTTTGCGACATTTTTTGCATAGAAAGTTAGGCAAGTCTAAATGCTATTGCCTTTTTTAATAAACCTTTTTTCCAAAAAAATCATTAATCTCATGTTTAGAGATCTCTAAATGTCTTAGTCCCATGGATATAGGCCTGGCTTTTGTTGGTATTTAACTTTCATTAAAAGTCTATTCATATGGTAACTCTACTACATGCCTTTTTCTATTCTAAAAAGTTGTAGGAAGAAAAGAGAAAACTGAGGCTTTTAACTTTATTTTTAGTTCTGGTATCTTAACCTAGATAACATAAGTATTAATTCTTTCTTGTAAATATTTATTTTTAACATGAGATTATAAAGATTGAATAAATTTCTCTTTTCTTTTAATAGTTTTTGTAATAGATCTATCTTCCTATATTAAGGAGTAGATACAAACTTAAAATTAATAATCTTTCCATTAATTTTTGAGTAAATCTCTTGATCACTAATTTTCTTAATAGGATACAACATATGCAAAAAAGGATTTTCTGTGATAACATCCTGAGATAAGTTGTTAACAAAGACAAAAGGAATTTTAATGCAAATTCCTTCATTGCATATAATAGTTTATGATAACTTGTATTTAATAATAAGTTTACCTTTATTTGTCATATTTAAAACACTCTAGTAGTTTTTGAAAAACATCTTGAAGGAACTATTCCTTCTTTAATACAATTCATATTAACGCTTGAATTAATTAAGGCGATGGTAGAAAAAATATACTTCTTATTAATAACAATAATAATTTTAGTATGTCATTTATGGGTAATAACCCTATCAATTAGATTAACATATTGAAGTGCAATTAAGTCCTCTTTTAAAGAGGTATTTGGAATGTCTGGAGCATTTTTGACCTTCTATGACATTGTTTCCAAAACTAAAATTTTTTACTTTACCTCTTTTATCTTAGTTGTTAATTGATTTATTTCAATTTTAAGCACTCAATTGTCAAAGGTTCTATAGTTCTAGTTTTTAAAATATAGTGATTATTCCTAATTCTCTGAATAACAATTTTTAAACTATAGTCTTCTTCTAGTTCATTTATTTTATTTTCACCTTTAACGAAATGAAGGTATTTCTCTAACTGTTCTTTTTTTTTTGGATTTATTATTTTATCAATAAGAATTAATATCAAATTATCTAAATTATCTTTAAAGGTAGTTTCTCCTTCTTCAAGAAGATCTATTTATAAGTTTGATTCTTCAAATTCACTTTCATATGAGAAAATGTGCATTAATGATCTCTTAAGGTTTCGTTTAAAGATAATTCTTGAATTTTTTGCTTCATTTTGCACTTATTAGAATAATGTCCTATTTTTATCACAGTTATAACAGACTACTATCTTCTTCTTCATCTGCAAGCTAGGCCCCTTCTTCTCTTTCTTTTTATTCTTTTCCTTTGAATAAAAAGTTTTCTTTTGAACTAAGGGTTTATAACTCCCTTTTTTGAATTTTTTAGGATAATATCATTGGTTAAAAACCCATTTCTTCATAAAAATTTAGAAAGCTTTTATACCTTGTGTTTTCTCATTCTGTAATTGCTTATATAGTTTTATTTCATTACAGAGTTTAACTTCTTCTGCTATTATTTTTGCAACTAATTCTCCGCATGTGTAGTTAGAATTGTCAATAACTTTAACAAGATAAGATTTTAACCTATTCTTTACTCTTTTAGCAAATAAGGTAGATAACCTAGACAAAAATTTTTCTTTCCAAAAAATACTATAGCTATCTTCCCTAGAAAAAATTTTAGATTAGAAAACATCTTTTTACCACCTAAAATGAGACAAATTTGGGCATATCAGATTAATGAGTTACTCATATGTCCTATCTATCAATAAGGTGGTTATACCAATGAAAAGATTGGTAATTGTATAGATAAGTGTATTAACACTATTAACTAGCTACATTCCTTATTCTATTTTCATAGTAGAAAAATTTGAGTTTTAGCATTTTTTTGATAAATAAAAATCTCATCAGTCTTTAAATTGTCTACTAAATTCACAAGTTATAAATCTTGCTATTTTAGGGTTAGAATTACCCTTTGATTTTACAACAATAGCAAATATCATCATATAATGTAGTAGAATAAGGATTTGATGCTCAAACATTGATGTGAACACCAAAAGACGTCGCTTAAAGACCCAACACGCGTAAGGAATCAAACAATTCCTAGGTAAACTAAGTTGGATTTCAATCACACAAACCTTAGACCCAAAATTCAAGGGGACACAAATCTAAGGTATTAAGAAGAATATGGACACCACACTCTAGAAAAGAAGGGAATTGGTAATGATAAGTTAGGTTGAATGCCATAAGAAGACTTATTTCTTGATAAGTTCATTAGTTCTTGAAAGAATTGAAGGAGAGAACCCTTGCTATTCATTTTGCTCCAATTGTTTGTTTTTGAACTTACAAGAAGGCACCTATTTATAGGATAAGATAGCAACCTTAAAAGAGACATAAATTCCTATTTAGGACAAGTCTCTATTTAGGACAAACTCCTATCTATGACAAATTCTTATTTATAAAATTGCTGTTTTTATAACAAATATTTATTTAGGACAAACTCTTATTTAGGAGTAAATGTTATTACTTAACCTTGGCCCATTAAACACTTCAATCATATTAATAAGGTCTTCACTCTCTTTTAAACTAGAATTCGCACCATTTGTTACCTGGTTGTCCTAAATGTTTTCAATCAACCCATTTAGTGCTTCTTTCATCTTTTGACTCTAGTTTATGTTATTAGACCTTTTAGAATGTGCAATAGATCTCTTGTAACTTTTGAAGCCTTGGACACATCAGCTCCAAGCTTGTCGTCATTCCCCCTCTCCTTAAAAGGATTCATCCTTGAATCATCACCTACATCAAAGGGAGAAAGATCATAAACATTACATGTTGCACTTACATTATACTCATTAGGAAGGTCCAACTTATTGGCATTGCCATTAATTTGTGCTACTACTTGAAATGGGCCATCTCCTCTAGGCTTTAACTTTGAATGCCTTTAAGTTAGGAGCCATTCCTTACGTATATCCACCCAAACCTAATCACCAAGTTTAAACACCATATTCTTTTACCCTTTATTGGCATGGGATGCATATTACTTAGATCAGTTTACAATATGTCAACCTTGCATTCACCATCTGAGTTAGCATACTCATTGACAAGTATAGGCACGAAATTCAAAGGAGATAAAGGATTAAAACCATATACAATTTCAAAGAGAGAGTAACTACTAGCAGAATGAACACTCCTATTATATGCAAACTTGACATGCAATAAATAATCTTCCCATGTTTTCAAATTCATTCAAATAATAACATGCAACAAAGTAGAAAGAGTTTGATTAACCACCCTAATCTGCCCATCAAGTTTATGGATGACAAGTAGTTGAAAACAATAGCTTAGTACCTAGCTTACCCCACAAAGTCTTCTAGAAGTAGCTTAAGAACTTTGTATCCAAATCTAAAATAATACTCTGAGGCATGTTGAGCAAATGTACTTCTTTAAAGAATAATTCAACCACGTTGTTTGGATCATCAGTTTTATGGCATGGGATAAAGTGTGCCACCTTTGAAAATCTATCAACAACAACAAATACAAAATCCCTACCCCTTTTTGAAACAATACTTCGAGGCATGCCAAGCAAATGTACTACTTCTTTAAAGAATAATTCAACCACATTGTTTGCATCGTCAGTTTTGTAGCATGGAATAAAGTGTGTCATCTTTGAAAATCTATCAACAAAAAGAAAAAATACAGAATCTCTACCCCTTTCTAATTGTGATAGCCTTAGTACAAAGTCTATAGATAAATCAACCCAAGGATAGGTAGGTATGGGTAAAAGGGTGTACAAGTCATGTAGTAAAACTCTAGATTTAGCTTGTTTGCATGTTATGCATTTCTCGTATACCCTCTCAACATCTCATTTCATGTGTGGCCAAAAGAAATGTTCAGCTAAGACATCTAGGTTTCCTAACTTTGAAATGACCCATTAAACCATCCTCATGAGCTTCTCTTATAACCAACTCCCTTAAAGAACTCGTTGGCACACATAAATGATTTTCCCTAAATAAGAAACCTTTATGCCTATAAAAGTTCTCAAAGGTTGACTTCTCACATGCTCTATACACATTAGTAAAGTTAGGATCTTTCATATATAAATCTTTAATATATTTAAATCTTAATAATTTTGCATTAAGTGTAATGATAAAGGCATACCTACGAGATAATACATCAGTGATCACATTTTCCTTGTTTGTATTTGATGATATGGGGAAAGGTCTTAATGAATTTAACCCACTTGGCACGTCTTTTGTTCAACTTTCCTTGTCCCTTCAAGTGCTTCAAGGATTCATGGTCAGTATGGATGACAAACTCTTTAGGGCAAAGGTAGTGTTGCCATTAGGATAATTAAGTAGGATAATTAAGGCCTACTCCACTTAGCTTATCATTAAAGTAGGCAATTGTTTTGAGTAACTTTCTTATTACAATTCATTACTTTTAGTTTTTCTTAAGTAATTTGCTTGAAGATTATATAAATCATTTCAAATTGTTTTGAGGCAAGGGAGAAAATTCAGAAAATTGCAAACTTTAAATTAAATAGAGTATTGATAATATATTTATCTCTAACAGATTTTAAAATTCAAAAAATTGCAAAATTGAAATATTTTGATTTTTAAATTTATTGTTAATGTCATTCAATTTAATTGCTTTCAAAAATATCATATGTGAAAAATAGAATATTTGAATATGTCAATTGAACAAAAATACAAGTAATGAACTCAATTGCATAAAAGACACTTTAGTGGATGAATATTATAAATAACAATCCCAACTTTCAAAATTGTGTTACGCAGATATCCTTTGATGGGAGTGCAGAACCTTCTTATTACAGTCCATTGCCTTTGTTTTTTCATAACTTGCCTGAAGATTATATAAATCATTTCAAATTGCGTTGAGGCAAAAGAGACAATTCAGAAAATAGCAAAATTTAAATTCAACAGAGAATTGACAATTCACTTATCCCTAGCAGATTTTAAAATTCTAGAAATTGCAAAAATGCAATATTTTGATTTTTAAATTTATTATTAAAGTCGTTTGATTTGATTGGTGAAAAAATACAATATTTGAATATCTTAATCGAAAAAAAATACAAGTAATGGACTCAATTGCATAAAATACACTTTAGTAGATGAACATTATAAATAGCAATCCCAAGATTCAATGTCGTGTTAAGGATATAACCCTAGAAGGGATTAAAGAACCTTCTTATTACAATTCATTACTTTTAGTTTTCCTTAAGTAATTTGCTTGAAAATTATATAAATCATTTCAAATTGTTTTGAGGCAAAGGAGACAATTCAGAAAATTGCAAACTTTAAATTAAATAGAGTATTGATAATATATTTATCTCTAGCAGATTTTAAAATTCAAAAAATTGCAAAATTGAAATATTTTGATTTTTAAATTTATTATTAATGTCATTCAATTTAATTGCTTTGAAAAATATAATGGGTGAAAAAAAGAATATTTGGATATGTCAATTGAACAAAAATACAAGTAATAAACTTAATTGCATAAAAGACACTTTAGTGGATGAATATTATAAATAGCAATCCGAAGTTTCAAAGTTGTGTTAAGCAGATATCCTTTGATGGGAGTGCAGAACCTTCTTATTACAGTCCATTGCTTTTGTTTTTTCTTAAGTAACTTGCCTGAAGATTATATAAATCATTTCAAATTGCGTTGAGGCAAAAGAGACAATTCAAAAAATAGTAAAATTTAAAATCAACAGAGAATTGACAATTCATTTATCCCTAGCAGATTTTAAAATTCCAGAAAATGCAAAAATGCAATATTTTGATTTTTAAATTTATTATTAAAGTCGTTTCATTTGATTGGTGAAAAAATACAATATTTGAATATCTTAATCGAACAAAAATACAAGTAATGGACTCAATTGCATAAAATACACTTTAGTGGATGAACATTATAAATAGCAATCCCATGTTTCAATGTCGTGTTAAGGATATAACCCTAGATGGGATTAAAGAACCTTCTTATTTCATTTCATTACTTTTAGTTTTTCATAAGTAATTTGCTTGAAGGTTATATAAATCGTTTCAAATTGTTTTGAGGCAAAGGAGACAATTAAGATAATTGCAAACTTTAAATTAAATAGAGTATTGATAATATATTTATCTCTCACAGATTTTAAAATTCAAAAAATTGCAAAATTGAAATATTTTGATTTTTAAATTTATTGTTAATGTCATTCAATTTAATTGCTTTGAAAAATATAATAGATTAAAAATAGAATATTTGAATATGTCAATTGAACAAAAATACAAGTAATGAACTCAATTGCATAAAAAACACTTTAGTGGATGAATATTATAAATAGCAATCCCAAGTTTCAAAGTTATGTTAAGCACATATCCTTTGAAGGGAGTGCAGAACCTTCTTATTACAGTCCATTGCTTTTGTTTTTTCTTAAGCAACTTGCTTGAAGATTATATAAATCATTTCAAATTCCGTTGAGGCAAAAGAGACAATTCAAAAAATAGCAAAATTTAAATTCAACAGAGAATAGACAATACATTTATCTCTAGTAGATTTTAAAATTCTAGAAATTGCAAAAATGCAATATTTTGATTTGTAAATTTATTATTAATGTCGTTTGATTTGATTGGTGAAAAAATACAATATTTGAATATCTTAATCGAAAAAAAATACAAGTAATGGACTCAATTGCATAAAATACACTTTAGTGGATGAACATTATAAATAGCAATCCCAAGTTTCAATGTCGTGTTAAGGATATAACCCTACATGGAATTAAAGAACCTTCTTATTTCAATTCATTACTTTTAGTTTTTCTTAAGTAATTTGCTTGAAGGTTATATAAATCATTTCAAATTGTTTTGAGGCAAAGGAGACAATTCAGAAAATTGCAAACTTTAAATTAAATAGAGTATTGATAATATATTTATCTCTAACAGATTTTAAAATTCAAAAAATTGCAAAATTGAAATATTTTGATTTTTAAATTTATTGTTAATGTTATTCAATTTAATTGCTTTGAAAAATATAATAGGTGAAAAATAGAATATTTGAATATGTCAATTGAACAAAAATACAAGTAATGAACTCAATTGCATAAAAAACACTTTAGTGGATGAATATTATAAATAGCACTCCCAAGTTTCAAAGTTGTGTTAAGCACATATCCTTTGAAGGGAGTGCAGAACCTTCTTCTTACAGTCCATTGCTTTTGTTTTTTCTTAAGTAACTTGCCTGAATATTATATAAATCATTTCAAATTCCGTTGAGGCAAAAGAGACAATTCAAAAAATAGCAAAATTTAAATTCAAGAGAGAATTGACAATTCGTTTATCTCTAGCAGATTTTAGAATTCTAGAAATTGCAAAAATGCAATATTTTGATTTTTAAATTTATTATTAATGTCGTTTGATTTGACTGGTGAAAAAATACAATATTTGAATATCTTAATCGAAAAAAATACAAGTAATGGACTCAATTGCATAAAATACACTTTAGTGGATGAACATTATAAATAGCAATCCCAAGTTTGAATGTCGTGTTAAGGATATAACCCTACATGGGATTAAAGAACCTTCTTATTTCATTTCATTACTTTTAGTTTTTCTTAAGTAATTTGCTTGAAGGTTATATAAATCATTTCAAATTGTTTTGAGGCATAGGAGACAATTAAGATAATTGCAAACTTTAAATTAAATAGAGCATTGATAATATATTTATCTCTAACAGATTTTAAAATTCAAAAAATTGCAAAATTGAAATATTTTGATTTTTAAATTTATTGTTATTGTCATTCAATTTAATTGCTTTGAAAAATATAATAGGTTAAAAATAGAATATTTGAATATGTCAATTGAACAAAAATACAAGTAATGAACTCAATTGCATAAAAAACACTTTAGTGGATGAATATTATAAATAACACTCCCATGTTTCAAAGTTGTGTTAACCACATATTCTTTGAAGGGAGAGCAGAACCTTCTTATTACTGTCCATTGCTTTTGTTTTTTCTTAAGTAACTTGCCTGAATATTATATAAATCATTTCAAATTCCGTTGCGGCAAAAGAGACAATTCAAAAAATAGCAAAATTTAAATTCAAGAGAGAATTGACAATTCATTTATCTCTAACAGATTTTAAAATTCTAGAAATTGCAAAAATGCAATATTTTGATTTTTAAATTTATTATTAATGTCGTTTGATTTGATTGGCGAAAAAATACAATATTTGAATATCTTAATCGAACAAAAATACAAGTAATAGACTCAATTGCATAAAATACACTTTAGTGGATAAACATTATAAATAGCAATCCCAAGTTTCAATGTCGTGTTAAGGATATAACCCTAGATGGGATTAAAGAACCTTCTTATTACAATTCATTACTTTTAGTTTTCCTTAAGTAATTTGCTTGAACATTATATAAATCATTTCAAATTGTTTTGAGGCAAAGGAGACAATTCAGAAAATTGCAAACGTTAAATTAAATAGATTATTGATAATATATTTATCTCTAACAGATTTTAAAATTCAAAAAATTGCAAAATTGAAATATTTTGATTTTTAAATTTATTGTTATTATCATTCAATTTAATTGCTTTGAAAAATATAATATGTGAAAAATAGAATATTTGAATATGTCAATTGAACAAAAATACAAGTAATGAACTCAATTGCATAAAAAACACTTTAGTGGACGAATATTATAAATAGCAATCCCAAGTTTCAAAGTTGTGTTAAGCACATATACTTTGAAGGGAGTGCAGAACCTTCTTATTACAGTCCATTGCTTTTGTTTTTTCTTAAGTAACTTGCCTAAAGATTATATAAATCATTTCAAATTACGTTGAGTCAAAAGAGACAATTCAAAAAATAGCAAAATTTAAATTCAACAGAGAATTGACAATTCGTTTATCTCTAGCAGATTTTAAAATTCTAGAAATTGCAAAAATGCATGATTTTGATTTTTAAATTTATTATTAATGTCGTTTCATTTGATTGGTGAAAAAATACAGTATTTGAATATCCTAATCAAAGAAAAATACAAGTAATGGACTCAATTGCATAAAATACACTTTAGTAGATGAACATTATAAATAGCAATCCCAAGTTTCAATGTTGTGTTAAGCATATATCCTTTGAAGGGAGAGCAGAACCTTCTTATTACTGTCCATTGCTTTTGTTTTTTCTTAAGTAACTTGCCTGAATATTATATAAATCATTTCAAATTCCGTTGAGGCAAAAGAGACAATTCAAAAAATAGCAAAATTTAAATTCAACAGAGAATAGACAATTCATTTATCTCTTGCAGATTTTAAAATTCTAGAAATTGCAAAAATGCAATATTTTGATTTTTACATTTATTATTAATGTCGTTTGATTTGATTGGTGAAAAAATACAATATTTGAATATCTTAATCGAAAAAAAATACAAGTAATGGACTCAATTGCATAAAATACACTTTAGTGGATGAACATTATAAATAACAATCCCAAGTTTCAATGTCGTGTTAAGGATATAACCCTACATGGGATTAAAGAACCTTCTTATTTCAATTCATTACTTTTAGTTTTTCCTAAGTAATTTGCTTGAAGGTTATATAAATCATTTCAAATTGTTTTGAGGCAAAGGAGACAATTCAGAAAATTGCAAACTTTAACTTAAATAGAGTATTGATAATATATTTATCTCTAACAGATTTTAAAATTCAAAAAATTGTAAAATTGAAATATTTTGATTTTTAAATTTATTGTTAATGTTATTCAATTTAATTGCTTTGAAAAATATAATAGGTGAAAAATAGAATATTTGAATATGTCAATTGAACAAAAATACAAGTAATGAACTCAATTGCATAAAAAACACTTTAGTGGATGAATATTATAAATAGCACTCCCAAGTTTCAAAGTTGTGTTAAGCACATATCCTTTGAAGGGAGTGCAGAACCTTCTTATTACAGTCCATTGCTTTTGTTTTTTCTTAAGTAACTTGCCTGAAGATTATATAAATCATTTCAAATTCCGTTGAGGCAAAAGAGACAATTCAAAAAATAGCAAAATTTAAATTCAAGAGAGAATTGACAATTCATTTATCTCTAGCAGATTTTAAAATTCTAGAAATTGCAAAAATGCAATATTTTGATTTTTAAATTTATTATTAATGTCGTTTGATTTGATTGGTGAAAAAATACAATATTTGAATATCTTAATCGAAAAAAAATACAAGTAATGGACTCAATTGCATAAAATACACTTTAGTGGATGAACATTATAAATAGCAATCCCAAGTTTCAATGTCGTGTTAAGGATATAACCCTACATGGGATTAAAGAACCTTCTTATTTCATTTCATTACTTTTAGTTTTTCTTAAGTAATTTGCTTGAAGGTTATATAAATCATTTCAAATTGTTTTGAGGCATAGGAGACAATTAAGATAATTGCAAACTTTAAATTAAATAGAGCATTGATAATATATTTATCTCTAACAGATTTTAAAATTCAAAAAATTGCAAAATTGAAATATTTTGATTTTTAAATTTATTGTTATTGTCATTCAATTTAATTGCTTTGAAAAATATAATAGGTTAAAAATAGAATATTTGAATATGTCAATTGAACAAAAATACAAGTAATGAACTCAATTGCATAAAAAACACTTTAGTGGATGAATATTATAAATAACACTCCCATGTTTCAAAGTTGTGTTAACCACATATTCTTTGAAGGGAGAGCAGAACCTTCTTATTACTGTCCATTGCTTTTGTTTTTTCTTAAGTAACTTGCCTGAATATTATATAAATCATTTCAAATTCCGTTGAGGCAAAAGAGACAATTCAAAAAATAGCAAAATTTAAATTCAACATAGAATTGACAATTCATTTATCTCTAACAGATTTTAAAATTCTAGAAATTGCAAAAATGCAATATTTTGATTTTTAAATTTATTATTAATGTCGTTTGATTTGATTGGCGAAAAAATACAATATTTGAATATCTTAATCGAACAAAAATACAAGTAATAGACTCCATTGCATAAAATACACTTTAGTGGATAAACATTATAAATAGCAATCCCAAGTTTCAATGTCGTGTTAAGGATATAACCCTAGATGGGATTAAAGAACCTTCTTATTACAATTCATTACTTTTAGTTTTCCTTAAGTAATTTGCTTGAACATTATATAAATCATTTCAAATTATTTTGAGGCAAAGGAGACAATTCAGAAAATTGCAAACGTTAAATTAAATAGAGTATTGATAATATATTTATCTCTAACAGATTTTAAAATTCAAAAAATTGCAAAATTGAAATATTTTGATTTTTAAATTTATTGTTAATGTCATTCAATTTAATTGCTTTGAAAAATATAATATGTGAAAAATAGAATATTTGAATATGTCAATTGAACAAAAATACAAGTAATGAACTCAATTGCATAAAAAACACTTTAGTGGACGAATATTATAAATAGCAATCCCAAGTTTCAAAGTTGTGTTAAGCACATATACTTTGAAGGGAGTGCAGAACCTTCTTATTACAGTCCATTGCTTTTGTTTTTTCTTAAGTAACTTGCCTAAAGATTATATAAATCATTTCAAATTACGTTGAGTCAAAAGAGACAAATCAAAAAATAGCAAAATTTAAATTCAACAGAGAATTGACAATTCATTTATCTCTAGCAGATTTTAAAATTCTAGAAATTGCAAAAATGCATGATTTTGATTTTTAAATTTATTATTAATGTCGTTTCATTTGATTGGTGAAAAAATACAGTATTTGAATATCCTAATCAAAGAAAAATACAAGTAATGGACTCAATTGCATAAAATACACTTTAGTAGATGAACATTATAAATAGCAATCCCAAGTTTCAATGTTGTGTTAAGCATATATCCTTTGAAGGGAGAGCAGAACCTTCTTATTACTGTCCATTGCTTTTGTTTTTTCTTAAGTAACTTGCCTGAATATTATATAAATCATTTCAAATTCCGTTGAGGCAAAAGAGACAATTCAAAAAATAGCAAAATTTAAATTCAACAGAGAATAGACAATTCATTTATCTCTAGCAGATTTTAAAATTCTAGAAATTGCAAAAATGCAATATTTTGATTTTTAAATTTATTATTAATGTCGTTTGATTTGATTGGTGAAAAAATACAATATTTGAATATCTTAATCGAAAAAAATACAAGTAATGGACTCAATTGCATAAAATACACTTTAGTGGATGAACATTATAAATAGCAATCCCAAGTTTCAATGTCGTGTTAAGGATATAACCCTAGATGGGATTAAAGAACCTTCTTATTTCAATTCATTACTTTTAGTTTTTCTTAAGTAATTTGCTTGAAGGTTATATAAATCATTTCAAATTGTTTTGAGGCAAAGGAGACAATTCAGATAATTGCAAACTTTAAATTAAATAGAGTATTGATAATATATTTATCTCTAACAGATTTTAAAATTCAAAAAATTGCAAAATTGAAATATTTTGATTTTTAAATTTATTGTTAATGTCATTCAATTTAATTGCTTTGAAAAATATAATAGGTGAAAAATAGAATATTTGAATATGTCAATTGAACAAAAATACAAGTAATGAACTCAATTGCATAAAAAACACTTTAGTGGATGAATATTATAAATAGCACTCCCAAGTTTCAAAGTTGTGTTAAGCACATATCCTTTGAAGGGAGTGCAGAACCTTCTTATTACAGTCCATTGCTTTTGTTTTTTCTTAAGTAACTTGCCTGAAGATTATATAAATCATTTCAAATTCCGTTGAGGCAAAAGAGACAATTCAAAAAATAGCAAAATTTAAATTCAAGAGAGAATTGACAATTCATTTATCTCTAGCAGATTTTAAAATTCTAGAAATTGCAAAAATGCAATATTTTGATTTTTAAATTTATTATTAATGTCGTTTGATTTGATTGGTGAAAATATACAATATTTGAATATCTTAATCGAAAAAAAATACAAGTAATGGACTCAATTGCATAAAATACACTTTAGTGGATGAACATTATAAATAGCAATCCCAAGTTTCAATGTCGTGTTAAGGATATAACCCTAGATGGGATTAAAGAACCTTCTTATTTCAATTCATTACTTTTAGTTTTTCTTAAGTAATTTGCTTGAAGGTTATATAAATCATTTCAAATTGTTTTGAGGCAAAGGAGACAATTAAGATAATTGCAAACTTTAAATTAAATAGAGTATTGATAATATATTTATCTCTAACAGATTTTAAAATTCAAAAAATTGCAAAATTGAAATATTTTGATTTTTAAATTTATTGTTAATGTGATTCAATTTAATTGCTTTGAAAAATATAATAGGTGAAAAATAGAATATTTGAATATGTCAATTGAACAAAAATACAAGTAATGAACTCAATTGCATAAAAAACACTTTAGTGGATGAATATTATAAATAGCACTCCCAAGTTTCAAAGTTGTGTTAAGCACATATCCTTTGAAGGGAGTACAGAACCTTCTTATTACAGTCCATTGCTTTTGTTTTTTCTTAAGTAACTTGCCTGAATATTATATAAATCATTTCAAATTCCGTTGAGGCAAAAGAGACAATTCAAAAAATAGCAAAATTTAAATTCAAGAGAGAATTGACAATTCGTTTATCTCTAGCAGATTTTAGAATTCTAGAAATTGCAAAAATGCAATATTTTGATTTTTAAATTTATTATTAATGTCGTTTGATTTGATTGGTGAAAAAATACAATATTTGAATATCTTAATCGAAAAAAAATACAAGTAATGGACTCAATTGCATAAAATACACTTTAGTGGATGAACATTATAAATAGCAATCCCAAGTTTGAATGTCGTGTTAAGGATATAACCCTACATGGGATTAAAGAACCTTCTTATTTCATTTCATTACTTTTAGTTTTTCTTAAGTAATTTGCTTGAAGGTTATATAAATCATTTCAAATTGTTTTGAGGCATAGGAGACAATTAAGATAATTGCAAACTTTAAATTAAATAGAGCATTGATAATATATTTATCTCTAACAGATTTTAAAATTCAAAAAATTGCAAAATTGAAATATTTTGATTTTTAAATTTATTGTTATTGTCATTCAATTTAATTGCTTTGAAAAATATAATAGGTTAAAAATAGAATATTTGAATATGTCAATTGAACAAAAATACAAGTAATGAACTCAATTGCATAAAAAACACTTTAGTGGATGAATATTATAAATAACACTCCCATGTTTCAAAGTTGTGTTAACCACATATTCTTTGAAGGGAGAGCAGAACCTTCTTATTACTGTCCATTGCTTTTGTTTTTTCTTAAGTAACTTGCCTGAATATTATATAAATCATTTCAAATTCCGTTGAGGCAAAAGAGACAATTCAAAAAATAGCAAAATTTAAATTCAACATAGAATTGACAATTCATTTATCTCTAACAGATTTTAAAATTCTAGAAATTGCAAAAATGCAATATTTTGATTTTTAAATTTATTATTAATGTCGTTTGATTTGATTGGCGAAAAAATACAATATTTGAATATCTTAATCGAACAAAAATACAAGTAATAGACTCCATTGCATAAAATACACTTTAGTGGATAAACATTATAAATAGCAATCCCAAGTTTCAATGTCGTGTTAAGGATATAACCCTAGATGGGATTAAAGAACCTTCTTATTACAATTCATTACTTTTAGTTTTCCTTAAGTAATTTGCTTGAACATTATATAAATCATTTCAAATTATTTTGAGGCAAAGGAGACAATTCAGAAAATTGCAAACGTTAAATTAAATAGAGTATTGATAATATATTTATCTCTAACAGATTTTAAAATTCAAAAAATTGCAAAATTGAAATATTTTGATTTTTAAATTTATTGTTAATGTCATTCAATTTAATTGCTTTGAAAAATATAATATGTGAAAAATAGAATATTTGAATATGTCAATTGAACAAAAATACAAGTAATGAACTCAATTGCATAAAAAACACTTTAGTGGACGAATATTATAAATAGCAATCCCAAGTTTCAAAGTTGTGTTAAGCACATATACTTTGAAGGGAGTGCAGAACCTTCTTATTACAGTCCATTGCTTTTGTTTTTTCTTAAGTAACTTGCCTAAAGATTATATAAATCATTTCAAATTACGTTGAGTCAAAAGAGACAAATCAAAAAATAGCAAAATTTAAATTCAACAGAGAATTGACAATTCATTTATCTCTAGCAGATTTTAAAATTCTAGAAATTGCAAAAATGCATGATTTTGATTTTTAAATTTATTATTAATGTCGTTTCATTTGATTGGTGAAAAAATACAGTATTTGAATATCCTAATCAAAGAAAAATACAAGTAATGGACTCAATTGCATAAAATACACTTTAGTAGATGAACATTATAAATAGCAATCCCAAGTTTCAATGTTGTGTTAAGCATATATCCTTTGAAGGGAGAGCAGAACCTTCTTATTACTGTCCATTGCTTTTGTTTTTTCTTAAGTAACTTGCCTGAATATTATATAAATCATTTCAAATTCCGTTGAGGCAAAAGAGACAATTCAAAAAATAGCAAAATTTAAATTCAACAGAGAATAGACAATTCATTTATCTCTTGCAGATTTTAAAATTCTAGAAATTGAAAAAATGCAATATTTTGATTTTTACATTTATTATTAATGTCGTTTGATTTGATTGGTGAAAAAATACAATATTTGAATATCTTAATCGAAAAAAAATACAAGTAATGGACTCAATTGCATAAAATACACTTTAGTGGATGAACATTATAAATAACAATCCCAAGTTTGAATGTCGTGTTAAGGATATAACCCTACATGGGATTAAAGAACCTTCTTATTTCAATTCATTACTTTTAGTTTTTCCTTAGTAATTTGCTTGAAGGTTATATAAATCATTTCAAATTGTTTTGAGGCAAAGGAGACAATTCAGAAAATTGCAAACTTTAAATTAAATAGAGTATTGATAATATATTTATCTCTAACAGATTTTAAAATTCAAAAAATTGTAAAATTGAAATATTTTGATTTTTAAATTTATTGTTAATGTTATTCAATTTAATTGCTTTGAAAAATATAATAGGTGAAAAATAGAATATTTGAATATGTCAATTGAACAAAAATACAAGTAATGAACTCAATTGCATAAAAAACACTTTAGTGGAAGAATATTATAAATAGCACTCCCAAGTTTCAAAGTTGTGTTAAGCACATATCCTTTGAAGGGAGTGCAGAACCTTCTTATTACAGTCCATTGCTTTTGTTTTTTCTTAAGTAACTTGCCTGAAGATTATATAAATCATTTCAAATTCCGTTGAGGCAAAAAAACAATTCAAAAAATAGCAAAATTTAAATTCAAGAGAGAATTGACAATTCATTGATCTCTAGCAGATTTTAAAATTCTAGAAATTGCAAAAATGCAATATTTTGATTTTTAAATTTATTATTAATGTCGTTTGATTTGATTGGTGAAAATATACAATATTTGAATATCTTAATCGAAAAAAAATAAAAGTAATGGACTCAATTGCATAAAAGACACTTTAGTGGATGAACATTATAAATAGCAATCCCAAGTTTCAATGTCGTGTTAAGGATATAACCCTAGATGGGATTAAAGAACCTTCTTATTTCATTTCATTACTTTTAGTTTTTCTTAAGTAATTTGCTTGAAGGTTATATAAATCGTTTCAAATTGTTTTGAGGCAAAGGAGACAATTAAGATAATTGCAAACTTTAAATTAAATAGAGTATTGATAATATATTTATCTCTAACAGATTTTAAAATTCAAAAAATTTCAAAATTGAAATATTTTGATTTTTAAATTTATTGTTAATGTCATTCAATTTAATTGCTTTGAAAAATATAATAGGTGAAAAATAGAATATTTGAATATGTCAATTGAACAAAATTACAAGTAATGAACTCAATTGCATAAAAAACACTTTAGTGGATGAATATTACAAATAGCACTCCCAAGTTTCAAAGTTGTGTTAAACAGATATCCTTTGAAGGGAGTGCAGAACCTTCTTATTACAGTCCATTGCTTTTGTTTTTTCTTAAGTAACTTGCCTGAAGATTATATAAATCATTTCAAATTTCGTTGAGGCAAAAGAGACAATTCAAAAAATAGCAAAATTTAAATTCAACAGAGAATAGACAATACATTTATCTCTAGCAGATTTTAAAATTCTAGAAATTGCAAAAATGCAATATTTTGATTTTTAAATTTATTATTAATGTCGTTTGATTTGATTGGTGAAAAAATACAATATTTGAATATGTTAATCGAAATAAAATACAAGTAATGGACTCAATTGCATAAAATACACTTTAGTGGATGAACATTATAAATAGCAAGCCCAAGTTTCATTGTCGTGTTAAGGATATAACCCTAGATGGGATTAAAGAACCTTCTTATTTCAATTCATTACTTTTAGTTTTTCTTAAGTAATTTGCTTGAAGGTTATATAAATCATTTCAAATTGTTTTGAGGCAAAGGGGACAATTAAGATAATTGCAAACTTCAAATCAAATAGAGTATTGATAATATATTTATCTCTAACAGATTTTAAAATTCAAAAAATTGCAAAATTGAAATATTTTGATTTTTAAATTTATTGTTATTGTCATTCAATTTAATTGCTTTGAAAAATATAATAGGTGAAAAATAGAATATTTGAATATGTCAATTGAACAAAAATACAAGTAATGAACTCAATTGCATAAAAAACACTTTAGTGGATGAATATTATAAATAGCACTCCCAAGTTTCAAAGTTGTGTTAAGCTCATATCCTTTGAAGGGAGTGCAGAACCTTCTTATTACAGTCCATTGCTTTTGTTTTTTCTTAAGTAACTTGCCTGAATATTATATAAATCATTTCAAATTCCGTTGAGGCAAAAGAGACAATTCAAAAAATAGCAAAATTTAAATTCAACAGAGAATTGACAATTCATTTATCTCTAGCAGATTTTAAAATCTAGAAATTGCAAAAATGCAATATTTTGATTTTTAAATTTATTATTAATGCCGTTTGATTTGATTGGTGAAAAAATACAATATTTGAATATCTTAATTGAACAAAAATACAAGTAATAGACTCAATTGCATAAAATACACTTTAGTGGATAAACATTATAAATAGCAATCCCAAGTTTCAATGTCGTGTTAAGGATATAACCTTAGATGGGATTAAAGAACCTTCTTATTACAATTCATTACTTTTAGTTTTCCTTAAGTAATTTGCTTGAACATTATATAAATCATTTCAAATTGTTTTGAGGCAAAGGAGACAATTTAGAAAATTGCAAACTTTAAATTAAATAGAGTATTGATAATATATTTATCTCTAGCAGATTTTAAAATTCAAAAAATTGCAAAATTGAAATATTTTGATTTTTAAATTTATTGTTAATGTCATTCAATTTAATTGCTTGAAAAATATAATAGGTTAAAATAAATATTTGAATATGTCAATTGAACAAAATACAAGTAATGAACTGAATTGCATAAAAAACACTTTAGTGGACGATAATTATAAATAGCAATCCCAAGTTTCAATGTTGTGTTAAGCATATATCCTTTGATGGGAGTGCAGAACCTTCTTATTACAGTCCATTGCTTTTGTTTTTTCTTAAGTAACTTGCCTGAAGATTATATAAATCATTTCAAATTGCGTTGAGGCAAAGGAGACAATTCAAAAAATAGCAAAATTTAAATTCAACAGAGAATATGACAATTCATTTATCCTAGCAGATTTTAAAATTCTAAAAATTGCAAAAATTGCAATATTTTGATTTTTAAAATTATTAATGTCGTTTGATTTGATTGGTGAAAAAAATACAATATTTGAATATCTTAATCGAAGAAAAATACAAGTAATGGACTCAATTGCATAAAATACACTTTAGTGGATGAATATTATAAATAGCAATCCAAGTTTCAATGTTGTGTTAAGCATATATCCTTTGATGGAGTGCAGAACCTTCTTATTACAGTCCATTGCTTTTGTTTTTTCTTAAGTAACTTGCCTGAAGATTANTTCCGTTGAGGCAAAAGAGACAATTCAAAAATAGCAAAATTTAAATTCAACAGAAAATTGACAATTCTTTATCTCTAGCAGATTTAAAAATTCTAGAAATTGCAAAAATTCAATATTTGATTTTAAAATTTATTATTAAGTCGTTTGATTTGATTGGTGAAAAATACAATATTTGAATATCTAATCGAACAAAAATACAAGTAATGGACTCAATTGCATAAAATACACTTTAGTGGATGAACATTATAAATAGCAATCCGAGTTTCAAAGTTGTGTTAAGCAGATATCCTTTGATGGGAGTGCAGAACCTTCTTATTACAGTCCATTGCTTTTGTTTTTTCTTAAGTAACTTGCCTAAAGATTATATAAATCATTTCAAATTACGTTGAGGCAAAAGAGACAATTCAAAAAATAGCAAAATTTAAAATCAACAGAAATTGACAATTCATTTATCTCTAGCAGATTTTAAAATTCTAGAAATTGCAAAAATGCAATATTTTGATTTTTAAATTTATTATTAATGTTGTTTGATTGATTGGTGAAAAAATACAATATTTGATTATCTTAATCGAACAAAATACAAGTAATGGACTCAATTGCATAAAATACACTTTTAGTGATGAACATTATAAATAGCAATCCTAAGTTTCAATGTTGTGTTAGCAGATATCCTTTGATGGGAGTGCAGAACCTCTTATTACAGTCCATTGCTTTTGTTTTTTCTTAAGTAACTTGCCTGAAGATTATATAAATCATTTCAAATTTCGTTGAGGCAAAAGAGACAATTCAAGAAAATAGTAAAATTAAAATCAACAGAGAATTGACAATTCATTCATCTCTAGCAGATTTTAAAATTCTAGAAATTGCAAAAATGCAATATTTTGATTTTTAATTTATTATAATGTCGTGGATTTGATTGGTGAAAAATACAATATTTGAATATCTTAATCAAACAAAAATACAAGTAATGGACTCAATTGCATAAAAATACCACTTTAGTGGATGAACATTATAAATAGCAATCCCAAGTTTCAAGTCGTGTTAAGGATATAACCCTAGATGGGATTAAAGAACCTTCTATTACAATTCATTACTTTTAGTTTTCCTTAAGTAATTTGCTTGAAGATTATATAAAATCATTTCAAATTGTTTTGAGGCAAATGAGACAATTCAGAAAATTGCAAACTTTAAATTAAATAGAGTATTGATAAAATATTTATCTCTAGCAATTTTAAAATTCAAAAAATTGCAAAATTGAATATTTTGATTTTTAAATTTATTCTTAATGTCATTCAATTTAATTGCTTTGAAAATATAATATGTGAAAAATAGAATATTCGAATATGTCAATTGAACAAAATACAAGTAATGAACTCAATTGCATAAACAAGACTTTAGTGGATGAATATTATAAATAGCAATCCCAAGTTTCAAAGTTGTGTTCAGCACATAATCCTTTGAAGGGAGTGCAGCACCTTCTTATTACAGTCCATTGCTTTTGTTTTTTCTTAAGTAACTTGCCTAAAGATTATATAAATCATTTCAAATTACGTTGAGTGAAAAGAGACAATTCAAAAATAGCAAAATTTAAATTCAACAGAGAATTGACAATTCGTTTATCTCTAGCAGATTTTAAAATTCTAGAAATTGCAAAAATGCAATATTTTGATTTTTAAATTTATTATTAATGTCGTTTGATTTGATTGGTGAAAAAAATACAATATTTGAATATATTAATCGAACAAAAATACAAGTAATGGACTCAATTGCATAAAATACACTTTATTCGATGAACATTATAAATAGCAATCCCAAGTTTCAATGTCGTGTTAAGGATATAACCCTAGATGGGATTAAAGAACTTTCTTATTACAATTCATTACTTTTAGTTTTTCTTAAGTAATTTGCTGAAGATTATATAAATCATTTCAAATTGTTTTGAGGCAAGGGAGACAATTCAGAAAATTGCAAACTTTAAATTAGATAGAGTATTGATAATATATTTATCTCTAGCTGATTTTAAAATTCAAAAAATTGCAAATTGAAATATTTTGATTTTTAAATTTATTGTTAATGTCATTCAATTTAATTGCTTTGAAAAATATAATATGTGAAAAATAGAATATTTGAATATGTCAATTGAACAAAAGTACAAGTAATGAACTCAATTACATAAAAGACACTTTAGTGGATGAATATTATAAATAGCAATCCCAAGTTGCAAAGTTGTGTTAAGCAGATATCCTTTGATGGGAGTGCAGAACCTTCTTATTACAGTCCATTGCTTTTGTTTTTTCTTAAGTAACTTGCCTAAAGATTATATAAATCATTTCAAATTACGTTGAGTCAAAAGAGACAATTCAAAAAATAGCAAAATTTAAATTCAAGAGAGAATTGACAATTCGTTTATCTCCAGCAGATTTTAAAATTCTAAAAATTGCAAAAATGCAATATTTTGATTTTTAAATTTATTATTAATGTTGTTTGATTTGATTGGTGAAAAAATACAATATTTGAATATCTTAATCGAAGAAAAATACAAGTAATGGACTCAATTGCATAAATACACTTTAGTAGATGAACATTATAAATAGCAATCCCAAGTTTCAATGTTGTGTTAAGCAGATATCATTTGATGGGAGTGCAGAACCTTCTTATTACAGTCCATTGCTTTTGTTTTTTCTTAAGTAACTTGCCTGAAGATTATATAAATCATTTCAAATTCCGTTGAGGCAAAAGTGACAATTCAAAAAATAGCAAAATTTAAAATCAACAGAAAATTGACAATTCCTTTATCTCTAGCAGATTTTAAAATTCTAGAAATTGCAAAAATTCAATATTTCAATTTTTAACTTTATTATTAATGTCGTTTGATTTGATTGGTGAAAAATACAATATTTGAATATCTTAATCGAACAAAAATACAAGTAATGAACTCAATTGCATAAAACACACTTTAGTGGATGAATATTATAAATAGCAATCCCAAGTTTCAAAGTTGTGTTAAGCACAAATCCTTTGAAGGGAGTGCAGAACCTTCTTATTACAGTCCATTGCTTTTCTTTTTTCTTAAGTAACTTGCCTAAAGATTATATAAATCATTTCAAATTACGTTGAGTCAAAAGAGACAATTCAAAAAATAGCAAAATTTAAAATCAACAGAAAATTGACAATTCATTTATCTCTAGCAGATTTTAAAATTCTAGAAACTGCAAAAATGTAATATTTTGATTTTTCAATTTATTCTTAAAGTCGTTTGATTTGATTGGTGAAAAAATACAATATTTGAATATCTTAATCGAACAAAAATACAAGTAATGGACTCAATTGCATAAAATACACTTTAGTGGATGAACATTACAAATAGCAATCCCAAGTTTCAATGTTGTGTTAAGCAGATATCCTTTGATAAGAGTGCAGAACCTTCTTATTACAGTCCATTGCTTTTGTTTTTTCTTAAGTAACTTGCCTGAAGAGTATATAAATCATTTCAAATTCCGTTGATGCAAAAGAGACAATTCAAAAAATAGAAAAATTTAAATTCAACAGAGAATTGATAATTCATTTATCTCTAGCAAATTTTAGAATTCTAGAAATTGCAAAAATGCAATATTTTGGTTTTCAAATTTATTATTAATGTCATTTGATTTGATTGGTGAAAAAATACAATATTTGAATATCTTAATCGAACAAAAATACAAGTAATGGACTCAATTGCATAAAATGCACTTTAGTGAATGAACATTATAAATAGCAATTCTAAGTTTCAATGTTGTGTTAAGCAGATATCCTTTGATGGAAGTGTAGAACCTTCTTATTACAGTCCATTGCTTTTCTTTTTTCTTAAATAACTTGCCTGAAGATTATATAAATAAGTTCAAATTCCATTGAGGCAAAAGACACAATTCAAAAAATAGCAAAATTTAAATGTAACAGAGAATTGACAATTCATTTATCTCTAGCAGATTTTAAAATTCTAGAAATTGCAAAAATGAAATATTTTGATTTTTAAATTTATTATTAATGTCGTTTGATTTGATTGGTGAAAAGTTATAATATTTGAAAATCTTAATCAAACAAAAATACAAGTAATGGACTCAATTGCATAAAATACACTTTAGTAGATGAACATTATAAATAGCAATCCCAAGTTTCAATGTTGTGTTAAGCAGATATCCTTTGATGGGAGTGCAGAACCTTCTTATTACAGTCCATTACTTTTCTTTTTTCTTAAGTAACTTGCCTAAAGATTATATAAATCATTTCAAATTACGTTGAGTCAAAAGAGGCAATTGAAAAAAATAGCAAATTTAAATTCAACAGAGAATTAACAATTCATTTATCTCTAGCAGATTTTAAAATTCTAGAAATTTCAAAAATGCAATATTTTGATTTTTAAATTTATTATTAATTTCGTTTGATTTGATTGGTGAAAAAACAATATTTGAATATCTTAATCGAACAAAAATACAAGTAATGGACTCAATTGCATAAAATACACTTTAGTGGATGAACATTGTAAATAGCAATTCCAAGTTTCAATGTTGTGTTAAGGATATAACCCTAGATGGGATTAAAGAACCTTTTTATTTCAATTCATTACTTTTAGTTTTTCTTAAGTAATTTGCTTGAAGGTTATATAAATCATTTCAAATTGTTTTGAGGCAAAAGAGACAATTAAGATAATTGCAAACTTTAAATTAAATAGAGTATTGATACTATATTTATCTCTAGCAGAATTTAAAATTCAAAAAATTGCAAAATTAAAATATTTTGATTTTTAAATTTATTGTTAATGTCATTCAATTTAATTGCTTTGAAAAATATAATAGGCGAAAAATAGAATATTTGAATATGCCAATTGAACAAAAATACAAGTAATAAACTCAATTGCATAAAAGATACTTTAGTGGATGAATATTATAAATAGTAATCCCAAGTTTCAATGTTGTGTTAAGCAGATATCCTTTGTTGGGAGTGCAGAACCTTCTTATTACAGTCCATTGCTTTTCTTTTTTCTTAAATAACTTGCCTGAAGATTATATAAATCATTTCAAATTCCGTTGAGGCAAAAGAGACAATTGAAAAAATAGCAAAATTTAAATTCAACGGAGAATTGACAATTTATTTATCTCTAGCAGATTTTAAAATTCTAGAAATTGCAAAAATGCAATATTTTGATTTTTAAATTTATTATTAATGTCGTTTGATTTCATTGGTGAAAAAATACAATATTTGAATATCTTAATCAAACAAAAATACAAGTAATGGACTCAATTGCATAAAATACACTTTAGTGGATGAACATTATAAATAGCAATCCCAAGTTTCAATGTTGTGTTAAGCAGATATGCTTTGATAGGAGTGCAGAACCTTCTTATTACAGTCCATTGCTTTCTTTTTTCTTAAATAACTTGCCTGAAGATTATATAAATCATTTCAAATTCCGTTGAGGCAAAAGAGACAATTCAAAAAATAGCAAAATTTAAATTCAACAGAGAATTGAGAATTCATTTATCTCTAGCAAATTTTAAAAATCTAGAAATTCCAAAAATGCAATATTTTGGTTTTCAAATTTATTATTAGTGTCGTTTGATTAGATTGGTGAAAAAATACAATATTTGAATATCTTAATCGAACAAAAATATAAGTAATGGACTCAATTGCATAAAATACACCTTAGTGGATGAACATTATAAATAGCAATTCTAAGTTTCAATGTTCTGTTAAGCAGATATCCTTTGATGGGAGTGCAGAACCTTCTTATTACAGTCCATTGCTTTTCTTTTTCTTAAATAACTTGCCTGAAGATTATGTAAATCATTTCAAATTCCGTTGAGGCAAAAGAGACAATTCAAAAAATAGTAAAATTTAATTCAACAGAGAATTGACAATTCATTTATCTCTAGCAGATTTTAAAATTCTAGAAATTGCAAAAATGTAATATTTTGATTTTTAAATTTATTATTAATGTCGTTTGATTTGATTGGTGAAAAAATACAATATTTGAATATCTTCATCGAACAAAAATACAAGTAATGGACTCAATTGCATAAAATACACTTTAGTGGATGAACATTATAAATAGCAATCCCAAGTTTCAATGTCGTGTTAAGGATATAACCCTAGATGGGATTAAAGAACCTTCTTATTACAATTCATTACTTTTAGTTTTCCTTAAGTAATTTGCTTGAAGATTATATAAATCATTTCAAATTGTTTTGAGGCAAAGGAGAGAATTCAGAAAATTGCAAACTTTAAATTAAATAGAGTATTGATAATATATTTATCTCTAGCAGATTTTAAAATTCAAAAATTGCAAAATTGAAATATTTTGATTTTAAATTTATTGTTAATGTCATTCAATTTAATTGCTTTGAAAAATATAATAGGTGAAAAATAGAATATTTGGATATGTCAATTGAACAAAAATACAAGTAATAAACTCAATTGCGTAAAAGACACTTTAGTGGATGAATATTATAATAGCAATCCCAAGTTTCAAGGTTGTGTTAAGCAGATATCGTTTGATGGGAGTGCAGAACCTTCTTATTACAGTCCATTGCTTTTGTTTTCTCTTAAGTAACTTGTCTGAAGATTATATAAATCATTTCAAATTGCGTTGAGGCAAAAGAGACAATTCAGAAAATAATAAAGTTTAAAATCAACAGAGAATTGACAATTCATTTATCCCTAGCAGATTTTCAAATTCCAGAAATTGCAAAAATGTAATATTTTGATTTTTAAATTTATTATTAAAGTCGTTTGATTTGATTGGTGAAAAAATACAATATTTGAATATCTTAATCGAAGAAAAATACAAGTAATGGACTCAATTGCATAAAATACACTTTAGTGGATGAACATTATAAATAGCAATCCCAAGTTTCAATGTTGTGTTAAGCAGATATCCCTTGATAGGAGTGCGGAACCTTCTTATTACAGTCCATTGCTTTTGTTTTTCTTAAGTAACTTGCCTGAAGAGTATATAAATCATTTCAAATTCCGTTGATGCAAAAGAGACAATTCAAAAAATAGAAAAATTTAAATTCAACAGAGAATTGAGAATTCATTTATCTCTAGCAAATTTTAAAATTCTAGAAATTGCAAAAATGCAATATTTTGGTTTTTAAATTTATGATTAATGTCATTTGATTTGATTGGTGAAAAATACAATATTTGAAATCTTAATCGAACAAAAATACAAGTAATGGACTCAATTGCATAAAATACACTTTAGTGGATGAACATTATAAATAGCAATTCCAAGTTTCAATGTTGTGTTAAGCAGATATCCTTTGATGGGAGTGCAGAACCTTCTTATTACAGTCCATTGCTTTTCTTTTTTCTTAAATAACTTGCCTGAAGATTATATAAATCATTTCAAATTCCGTTGAGGCAAAAGACACAATTCAAAAAATAGCAAAATTTAAATTCAACAGAGAATTAACAATTCATTTATCTCTAGCAGATTTTAAAATTCCAGAAATTGCAAAAATGCAATATTTTTGATTTTTAAATTTATTATTAATGTTCTTTGATTTGATTGGTGAAAAAATACAATATTTGAATATCTTATCGAACAAAAATACAAGTAATGGACTCAATTGCATAAAATACACTTTAGTGGATGAACATTATAAATAGCAATCCCAAGTTTCAATGTTGTGTTAAGCAGATATCCCTTGATAGGAGTGCAGAACCTTCTTATTACAGTCCATTGCTTTTGTTTTTCTTAAGTAACTTGCCTGAAGAGTATATAAATCATTTCAAATTTCGTTGATGCAAAAGAGACAATTCAAAAAATAGAAAATTTAAATTCAACAAAGAATTGAGAATTCATTTATCTCTAGCAAATTTTAAAATTCTAGAAATTGCAAAAAATGCAATATTTTGGTTTTTAAATTTATGATTAATGTCATTTGATTTGATTGGTGAAAAAATACAATATTTGAAAATCTTAATCGAACAAAAATACAAGTAATGGACTCAATTGCATAAAATACACTTTAGTGGATGAACATTATAAATAGCAATTCCAAGTTTCAATGTTGTGTTAAGCAGATATCCTTTGATGGGAGTGCAGAACCTTCTTATTACAGTCCATTGCTTTTTCTTTTTCTTAAATAACTTGCCTGAAGATTATATAAATCATTTCAAATTCCGTTGAGGCAAAAGACACAATTCAAAAAATAGCAAAATTTAAATTCAACAGAGAATTAACAATTCATTTATCTCTAGCAGATTTTAAAATTCCAGAAATTGCAAAAATGCAATATTTTGATTTTTAAATTTATTATTAATGTTCTTTGATTTGATTGGTGAAAAAATACAATATTTGAATATCTTAATCGAACAAAATACAAGTAATGAACTCAATTGCGTAAAAGATACTTTAGTGGATGAATATTATAAATAGCAATCCCAAGTTTCAATGTTGTGTTAAGCAGATATCCTTTGACGGGAGTGCAGAACCTTTTATTACAGTCCATTGCTTTCGTTTTTTCTTAAGTAACTTGCCTGAAGATTAATTAAATCATTTTAAATTGTGTTGAGGCAGAAGAGACATTCAGAAAATAGCAAAATTTAAATTCAATAGAGAATTGACAATTCATTTATCCCTAGCAAGATTTTAAAATTCTAAAATTGAAAAAATGCAATATTTTGATTTTTAAATTTATTATTAATGTCGTTTGATTTGATTGGTGAAAAAATACAATATTTGAATATCTGAGTCGAAACAAAAATACAAGTAATGGACTTAATTGCATAAAATACACTTTAGTGGATGAACATTATAAATAGCATCTCAAGTTTCAATGTTGTGTTAAGGATATAACCCTAGATGGGATTAAAGAACCTCTTATTACAATTCATTACTTTTAGTTTTTCTTACAGTAATTTGCTTGAAGATTATATAAAATCATTTCAAATTGCTTTGAGGCAAAGGAGACAATTCAAAAAATTGCAAACTTTAAATTAAATAACAGTATTGACAATTCATTTATCTCTAGCAGATTTAAAACTCAAAAAATTGTAAAATTGAAATATTTTGATTTTTAAATTTATTGTTAATGATCATTCAATTTAATTGCTGAGAAAAATATAATATGTGAAAATATAATATTTTGAATTTGTGAATTGAACAAAAATACAAAGTAATGAACTCAATTGCATAAAAGAAACTTTAGTGGATGAATATTATAAATAGCAACCGAAGTTTCAAAGTTGTGTTAAGTAGATATCCTTTGATGGGAGTGCATAACTTCTTATTACATTCCATTGCTTTTGTTTTTTCTTAAGTAACTTGCCTGAAGATTATATAAATCATTTCAAATTATGTTGAGGCCAAAGGAGACAATTCAGAAAAAAGCAAAATTTAAATTCAATAGAGAATTGAGAATTCATTATCTCTAGCAGATGTTAAAATTCTAGAAATTGCAAAAGTGCAATATTTTGATTTTTAAATTTATATTAAGTTGTTTGATTGATTGTGAAAAAATACAATATTTGAATATCTTAATCGATAAAAATACAAGTAATGGACTCAATTGCATTAAATACACTTTAGTGGATGAACATTATAAATAGTAATCCAGAAGTTTCAATGTTGTGTTAAGGATATAACCCTAGATGGAGATAAAGATCCTTCATTATACAATCCATTACTTTTAGTTTTTCTTAAGTAATTCGCTTGAATATTATATAAATCACTTCAAATTACTTTGAGGCAAAGGAGACAATCAGAAAATTGCAAACTTTAAATTAAATAGAGTTTTGACAATTCATTTATCT
>JAIRCJ010000137.1:39814-214043 GCA_020883675.1 Bruguiera gymnorhiza | reverse complement strand
ATAGTGATGGCAACAAGCAAATTTATACTCCCTTCAAATGAGGAATCTATTGAATTTCATTAAACTAGGTGTCTTTGATGATAACTAGCATTTCCTTGAAGTATTTTTGTATAGTTGCTGAATAATGAGACCGTCTCTTTAGTTCTTCCTAACAAGGATCCGCCTCTTTGTTGCAATAATTTATTCATACTTAATGATCTTGAAAATAGCTTGTGTGCCCAACAACAGGCAATATATCATGGCAACAAGCACATTTATACCCCCTTGGAACTAGGAATCTAATTAATTTCATTAAACAAGGAGTTTTGAATGATTACTAAGCATTTCTTTGTAAGTATTGCTGTATAGTTGCTGAATAATGAGACGTCTCTTAATTTCTTCCTAACAAGGCTCCACTTTTTTGTTGTAATTAGACATTTAAACTTAATGATCTTGAAAATAGCTTGTGTGCCCAAACAGCCACTATTATTCATGGCAACAAGCACATTTATACTCCTTTAGTACAAGGAATCCACTTAATTTCATTAAACAAGGTGTTTTTGATGATGACTAGCATTTCTTTCAATATTTTCAATATAGTTGTTGAATAATGAGACTATTTGCTTTATTTCTTCTAAAAAGGATCCATCTTTTGTTGCAATTACTCATTCACTTAATGATCTTGAAAATAGTTGTGTGCCCACAACAGAACTATATTCAAGGCAACAAGCACATTTATACTCCCTTGGAACTAGGAATTCAGAAATTTTATTAAACAAGGAGTTTTTGATGATGACTAATATTTCTTTCAAGTATTTGTAGTATAGTTGCTGAATAATGAGACAGTCTCTTCATTTCTTCCAACAAGGCTCCACCTTTTGTTGCAATAACTCATTCACACTTAATGGTCTTGAAGTAACTTATGTGCCCACAATAGGCAATATATTCATGGCAACAGGCACATTTATACTCCCTTGGAACTAGAAATCCATTCAATTTCATTAAAAAAGGAGTCTGTGATGATGACAAGCTTTTTGTTCCAATATTTGCGGTATAGTTGCTAAATAATGAGACTGCCTCTTCATTTCTCTAACAAGGCTCCACCTTTTGCTGCAATAACTCATTTCACACTTAATGATCTTTGAAAATAGCTTGTGTGCCCACAACAAGCAATATATTCATGAGAACGAAGCACATTTATACTCCCTTGGAACTAGGAATACATTGAATTTCATTAAATAAGGAGTCTTCATGATGACTAGCATTTCTTTGAAGTATTTGCAGTATAGTTATTGAATAATGAGGTTGTCTCTTCATTTTCTTCCTAAAAAGGTCTCACCTTTTTGCTGCAATAACTCATTGACACTTAATGATCTTAAAAATAGTTTGTGTGCCAACAACAGGCAATATATTCCTGGAAACAAGCACATGTATACTCCCTTGGAACTAAGAATCCATTAAATTTCATTCAACAAGGAGTTCCTTGATAATGACCAGCCTTTCTTGAAGTATTTATAGTAGAGTTTCTGAATAATGAGACCGCCTCTTCATTTCTTCCTAACAAGGGTTTCACCTTCTGCTGCAATAACTCATTCACACTTAATGATCTCGAAAATAGCTTGTGTGCCCACAACAGACAATATATTCTTAGAACAAGCACATTTATACTCCCTTGGAGCTAGGAATCAATTAAATTTCTTTAAACAAGGAGTCCTTGAGAATGACTAGCATGTGTTTGAAGTATTTGTAGCATATTTGCTGAATAATGAGACTAGTCTCTTCATTTCTTCTTGGCAAGGCTCCATATTTCGTTGCCATAACTCATTCACACTTAATAATCTCAAAAATAGCTTGTGTGCCCACAACAGGCAATATATTGATGGCAACAAGAACATTTATACTCCCTTGGAACTAGAAATCCATTGAATTTTATTAAACAATGAGTCTTTTATGATCAATAGCATTTTGTTCAAGTATTTGTTGTATAATTGCTAAATAATGAGATTGTCTCTTCATTTCTTCCTAAAAAGGCCTCCCCTTTTGTTGCAATTACACATTCCCCCAAATTGATCTTGTAAATAGTTTGTGTAACAACAACAGGCAATATATTCATGGCAATAAGTACATTTATACTTCCTTGGAACTAGAAATCTATTGAATTTCATTAAACAACGAATTTTTGATGATGAATAGCATTTCGTTCCAGTATTTGCTGTATAATTGCCGAATAATGATGTTGTCTCTTCATTTCTTCCTAAAAGGGCCTCACCTTTGTTTCAATAACTCATTCCTCCAAATTGATCTTGAAATAGTTTGTGTAACCACAATAGGCGATATATTCATCGCAACAAGCACATTTATACTCCCTTGGAACTAGAAATCCATCGAATTTTATTAAACAAGGAGTCTTTGATGATGACCATCATTTCTTTCAAGTACTTGTGGTATAGTTGCTGAACAATGAGACCGCCTTTTCATTTCTTCCTAACAAGGCTCCACCTTTTGCTGCAATAACTCATTCACACTTAATGATCTTCAAAATAGCTTGTGTACCCATAAGAGGAAATATATTCATGACAACAAGCACATTTATACTCCCTTGGAACTAGGAATCCATTGAATTTCATTAAACAAGGAGTCCTCGATGATGACTAGCATTTCTTTGAAGTATTTGTAGTATAGTTGTTGAATAATGAGACTATCTCTTCATTTCTTCCTAAAAAGGCCTCACCTTTTGTTGCAATAACCTTTCACATATAATGATCTTCAAAATAGTTTGTGTGCCCACAATAGGCACAATATTTATGGTGACAAGCACATTTATACTCCCTTCAAACTAGGAATTCATCTAATTTAATTAAACTAAGAGTCTTTAATGATGACTAACATTTCTTTGAAGTATTTGTGGTATAGTTGCTGAATAGTGAGACCGCCTCTTCATTTCTTTCTAACAAGGCTCCACCTTTTGCTGTAATAACTCATTAACACTTAATGATCTTGAAATTAGTTTGTGTGCCCACAATAAGCACTATATTCATGGCAACAAGCACATTTATACTCCCTTGGAACTATGAATATGTTGAATTTCATTAAATAAGGATTCTTTGAGGATGACTAGCATTTGTTTCAAGTATTTGTAGTATAGTTGTTGAGTAATGAGACTATCTCTTCATTTCTTCCAAAAAAGGCCTTATCTTTTCTTTCGATAACTTATTCACATATAATGATCTAGAAAATAGTTTGTGTGCTTGTAATATATTCATGACGACAAGCACATTTATATCCCTTCAAACTAGGAATCCATTCAATTTCATTAAACAAGGAGTTTTTGATGATGACTAGCATTTTTTTTCAAGTATTTGCGATGTAAATGATGAATAATGAGACTGCCTCTTAATTTCTTCCACACAAGGCTCCACCTTTTGTTGCAAGAACTCATTCACACTTAATGATCTTAAATTAGTTTTTGTGCCCAACACAGCCACTATATTCGTGGCAACAAGCACATTTATACTCCCTTGGAACTAGAAATCTGTCAAATTTCATTAAACAAGGAGTCTTTGATGATCACTAGCATTTCTTTCAAGTATTTGTGGTGTAGTTACTGAATAAGGAGACTGCCTCTTCATTTCTTCTCAACAAGGCTCCCCTTTTTGTTGTAATAACTTATTTACACTTAATGATCTTGAAGATACCTAGTATGCCCACAATAGGTTAATATGTTCATGGCAACAAGCACATTTATACTCCCTTGGAACTAGAAATCCATTGAATTTCATTAAATACTAAGTCTTTGATGATGACTAGCATTTTGTTCAAGTATTTGCCATATAATTGCTTAATCATGAGACCACCTCTTTATTTTTTCCTAACAAGGCTCCTCCTTTTGTTGCAATAACTCATTCACATTTAATGATCTTGAAAATAGCTTATGCACCCATAATAGGCAATATATTCATGGCAACAAGCACATTTATACTCCCTTGGAACTATGAATCCGTTGAATTTCATTAAATAAGGATTCTTTGAGGATGACTAGCATTTAGTTGCTGAGTAATGAGATTGTCTCTTCATTTCTTCCAGAAAAGGCCTATCTTTTCATTCGATAACTCATTCACACATAATGATCTAGAAAATAGTTTGTGTGCCCGTAATAGGGACTATATTCATGACGACAAGCACATTTATAATCCTTTTGAGCTAAGAATCCATTGAATTTCATTAAATAAGGAGTTTTTATGATGACTAGCATTTCTTTCAAGTATTGCTGAATAATGAGACTGCCTCTTCATTTCTTCCACACAAGGCTCATCCCTTTGTTTCAAGAACTCATTCACACTTAATGATCTCGAAATTAGTTTTTGTGCCCAACATAACCATTATATTCATGGCAACAAGCAGATTTATACTCCCTTGGAACTAGAAATCCATTGAATTTCATTAAATAAGGAGTCTTTGATGATCACTAGCATTTCTTTCAAGTACTTGTAGTGTAGTTACTAAATAAGGAGACCGCCTCTTCATTTCTTCTCAACAAGGCTCTCCCTTTTATTGCAATAACTTATTCGCACTTAATGATCTTGGAGATACCTAGTATGCCCACAATAGGCAATATGTTCATGGCAACAAGCACATTTATACTCCCTTGGAACTAGAAATCTTTGATGATGACTAGCATTTTGTTCAAGTATTTGCTGTATAATTGCTTAATCATGAGATCACCTCTTCATTTCTTCCTAACAAGGCTCCTCCTTTTGTTGCAATAACTCATTCCAATTTAATGATCTTGAAAATAGCTTGTGCACCCACAACAAGCAATATATTCATGGCAACAAGCACATTTATACTCCCTTGGAACTAGGAATCCGTCAAATTTTATTAAACAAGGAGTCTTTGATGATGACCATCATTTCCTTCAAGTACTTGCGGTATAGTTGTTGAATAATGAGACCGCCTTTTCATTTCTTCCTAACAAGGCTCCACCTTTTGCTGCAATAACTCATTCACACTTAATGATCTTCAAAATAGCTTGTGTACCCACAAGAGGCAATATATTCATGACAACAAACACATTTATACTCCCTTGGAACTAGGAATCTGTTGAATTTCATTAAACAAGGAGTCCTCGGTGATGACTAGCATTTCTTTGAAGTATTTGTAGTATAGTTGTTCAATAATGAGACTGTCTCTTCATTTCTTCCTAAAAAGGCCTCACCTTTTGTTGCAAGAACTCTTTCACACATAATGATCTTGAAAATAGTTTGTGTGCCCACAACAGGCACAATATTCATGGTGGCAAGCACATTTATACTCCTTTCGAACTAGGAATTCATCTAATTTAATTAAACAAGGAGTCTTTGATGATGACTAACATTTCTTTCAAATATTTGCGGTATAGTTGCTGAATAATGAGACTGCCTCATCATTTCTTTCTAACAAGGTTCCACCTTTTGTTGCAATAACTCATTAACACTTAATGATCCTGAAAATAGTATGTGTGCCCACAACAAGCACTATATTCATGGCGACAAGCACATTTATACTTTCTTGGAACTATAAATCTATTGAATTTCATTAAATAAGGATTCTTTGAGGTTGACTAGCATTTTTTTCAAGTATTTACAGTATAGTTGTGGAATAATGAGACCATCTCTTCTTTTCTTCCTCACAAGGCTCCACTTTGTGTTGCAATAACTCATTCACACTTAAAGATCTTGAAAAAAGCCTGTGTGCCCATAGTAGGCAATATATTCATGGCAACAAGCACATTTATACTCCCTTGGAACTAAGAATCAGTTGAATTTCATTAAATAAGGAGTCTTTGATAACTAGCATTTTTCTTAAGTATTTGCACTACAGTTGTTGGATAATGAGATTATCTCTTCATTGCTTCCTAGCAAGGCTCTACCTTTTGTTGTAGTAGCTCATTCACACTTAATGATCTTGAAATAGCTTATGTGTCAACAACATACAATATATTCATGGCAACGAGCACATTTATACTCCCTTGGAATTAGAAATCCGTTGAATTTCATGAAACAAGGAGTCTTTGATGATGACTAGCATTTCGTTCAAGTATTTGCTGTATAATTGTTGAATAATGAGACCACCTCTTCTTTTCATCCTAACAAGTCTCCACCATTTGTTGCAATAACTCATCCATATTTAATGATCTTGAAAATAGTTTGTGTGCCCAAAACAGGCATGATATTCATGGCAACTAGCACATTTCTACTCCCTTGGAACTAGGAATCCATTGAATTTCATTAAACAAGGAGTCTTTGATGATGACTAGCATTTCTTTCAAGTTTTTGCGGTACAGTTGCTGAATAATGAGATTGCCTTGTCATTTCTTCCTCAAAAGGCTTCACCTTTTGTTGCAATAACGCATTCGCACATAAGGATCTTGAAAATAGTTTGTGTGCCCACAACAGACACTATATTCATGGCAATAAGCACATTGATACTCCCTTGGAACTAGGAAACCATTACATTTCATTAAACAAGGAGTCTTTGATGATGACTAGCATTTCTTTCAAGTATTTGTGGTGTAGTTGCTGAATAATGAGATTTCTTCTTCGTTTCTTCCTAACAAGGCTCCACCTTTTGTTATAATAACTCATTCACACTTAATGATCTTGAAAATTGTTTGTGTGCCCATAACATTCACACTTAAACAATGAGTCTTTGATGATGACTAGCATTGCTTTCACATATCTACTGTATGATTGCTGAAGAATGAGATCATGTCTTCATTTCTTCTTAACAAGGCACCAACTTTTGTTGCAATAACACATTCAAGCATAATGATCTTGAAAATAGTTTGTGTGCCCACAACAGGCACTATATTCATGGCAACAAGCACATTTAAACTCTCTTCGAACTAGGAATTTGTCGAATTTCATTAAACTAGGAGTCTTTGATGATGACTAACATTTCTTTCAAGTATTTGGGGTATAGTTGCTGAATAATGAGACCGCCTCTTCATTTCTTCCTAGCAAGGCTCCACCTTTTGCTGCAATAACTCATTCACACTTAATGATTTTGAAAATAGTTTGTGTGCCCATAACAATCACATTTATACTCCCTTGAAACTAAGAATCCATTGAATTTCATTAAACAAGGAGTCTTTGAAAATAACTAGCATTTCTTTCAACTATTTGTGGTATAATAGTTGGATAATGAGATTGTCTGTTCATTTCTTCCTAAAAAGGCTTCACCTTTTGTTGCAATAACTCATTCACACTTAAGGATCTTAAAAATAGTTTGTGGGCCCACAACAGACACAATATTCATGGCGATGAGCACATTTATACTCCTTTGGAACTAGGAATCCATTGCATTTCATTAAACAAGGAGTCTTTGATGAATAATGAGTCTGTGTCTTCATTTCTTCCTAAGAAGGCTCCACCTTTTGTTGCTATAACTCATTCACACTTAATGATCTAGAAAATATCTTGTGTGCCACAATAGGCAATATATTTGTGGCAACAAGTACATTTATGCTCTGATGGAACTAAGAATGCGTTGCATTTCACTAAACAAAGGGTCCTTGATGATCATTAGCATTTCTTTCAAGTATTTGCAGTTTAGTTGTTGAATAATGAGATGGTCTCTACATTTCATCCTAACAAGGCTCTTCCTTTTGTTGCAATAACTCATTCACACTTTAATGATCTTGAAAATAGCGTGTGTGCCCCTATAATGCAAGAGAGCACATTTATACTGCCTTGGAACTAGGAATCTATTTTATTTCATTAAACAAGGAGTGTTTGATGATGAGTAGCACTTCATTTCTTCCTAACAAGGCTCTACCATTTGTTGCAATAACTCATTCACACTTAATGATCTTAAAAAAAACCTGTGTGCCCACAGCAAGCAATGTATTCATGGCAACAAGCACATTTATACTCTTTCGAAACTAGGAATCCATTGAATTTCATTAAACAAGGAGTTTGTGATGATAACTAGCATTTTTCTTAAGTATTTGTAGTATAGTTGTTGAATAATCAAACTGTCTCTTCATTTCATCCAAGCAAGGCTCAACCTTTTGTTGCAATAACTCATTCAAAATTAATGATCTTGAAAATTAATGATATTGCCCACAACGAGCAATATATTCATGGCAACAAGTACATTTATACTCCTTCGGAACTAGGAATCTGTTGTATTTTGTTATACAAGGAGTCTTTGATAATGACTAGCACTTCTTTCAAGTATCTGCTGTATAATTGCTGAATAATGAGTTTATGTCTCCATTTCGTCCTAACAAGGCTTAACCTTTTGTTACAATAACTCATTGATACTTAATGATCTTGAGAATAACATGTGTGCCCCTAACAGGCAATATATTCATGGCAACAAGCACATTTATACTCCCCTGGAACTAGGAATCCGTTGCATTTCATTAAACAAGGAGTCCTTGATGATTACTAATATTTCTTTCAAGTATTTGCAGTATAGTTGCTGAATAATGAGACTGTATCTTCATTTCTTCTTAACAAGGCTCCATCTTTTGTTGCAATAACTCATTCACACTTAAAGATCTTAAAAATAGCCTGGGTGCCCACAACAAGCAATATATTCATGGCAATAAGCACATTTATACTCCTTTGGAATTAGGAATCCATTGAATTTCATTAAACAAGAAGTCTATGAAGATGACTTGCATTTTTCTCAAGTATTTGTAGTACAATTGCTTGATAACAAGATAGTCTCTTCATTTCTTTCTAACAAGGCTCCATCTTTTGTTACAATATCTCATTCACACTTAATGATCTTGAAAATAGCTTGTGTGCCCACTATAGGCTATATGTTCATGGCAACAAGCACATTTATACTCCCTTGGAACTAGGAATCCATTGAATTTCTTTAAACAAGGAGTCCTTGATCACTAGCATTTTTGTCAAGTATTTATGGTACAGTTGCTGAATAATGAGACTGTCTCTTTATTTCTTCCTAGCAAGGAGCCACCTTTTTTTGCAATAACTCATTCAGACTTAATGATCTTGAAAATAGCCTTTGTGCCCACAATAGGCAATATATTCATGGCAACAAGCACATTTATACTCCCTTGCAACTAGGAATCTGATGCATTTCATTAAACAAGGAGTCCTTGATGATCATTCACATTTCTTTTGAGTATTTGCAGTATAGTTGCTGGATAATGAGACAGACTATTCTTTTCATCCTAACAAGGCTCCACCTTTTGTTGCTCTAACTCATCCACACTTAATGATCTTGAGCGTAGCTTATATGCCCATAACAGGCAACATATTTATGGCAACAAGCACATTTATACTCCCTTGGAACTTAGAATCCATTTAATTTTGTTAGACATGGAGTCTTTAATGATGACTAGCATTTCTTTCAAGTATTTGTGGTATAGTTGCTGAATAATGAGACCATCTCTTCATTTCTTCCTAACAAGGCTCCACCTATTGTTGGAAGAACTCATATACACTTAATGATTTTGAAAATTGTTTGTGTAGCCACAACAGGTAATAAATTCATGGCAACAAGCACTTCTAAAATCCCTTGGAAATAAAAGTCCATTGAATTTCATTAAACAAATAGTCTTTGATGATGACTAGTATTTCTTTCAAGTATCTACTGTATAATTGTTGAATAATGAGACTGTATCTTCATTTCTTCCTACAAAAGGCTCCTTTTATTGCGATAACTCATTCACACTTAATGATCTTTAGAATAGCTTGTGTGCCTGCAACAGACAATATATTCATGGCAATAACCACATTTTCACTCCTTTAAAACTAGGAATTTGTCAAATTTCATTAAACAAGGTGTTTTTGATGATGACTAGCATTTCTTTCAACTATTTGCGGTATAATTGCTGAATAATGAGACTGTCTCTTCATTTCTTCCTAAGAAGACTCCACCTTTTGTTGCAATAAATCATTCACACTTAATGATCTTGAAAATAGCTTGTCTGCCCACAACAGAAAATATATTCATGGCAACAGGCACGTTTATGCTCCCTTAGAACTAAGAATCCATTGAATTTCATTAAACAAGGAGTGTTTGATGATGTCTAGCATTTCTTTCATGTATTTGCTGAATAATTGCTGAATAATGAGACTCTCTCTTCATTTCTTCCTAAGAAGGTTCAACCATTTGTTGTAATAACTCAATCACATTTAATGAACATGCAAATAGCTTATGCGCCTACAATAAGAAAAATATTCATGGCAACAAACACATTTACACTCCCTTGGAACTTGGAATTTCTTGAATTTCATTAAATAAGGAGTCTTTGAAATGACTAGCATTTCTTTTAAGTATTTGCTATATAATTGCTGAATAATGAGACCATCTCTTCATTTCTTCCTAACAAGGTTTCACCTTTTGTTGCAATAACTCATTCACACTTAGTGATCTTGAAAATATCTTGTGTCCCACGATAGACAATATATTCATGATAATAAGTACATTTATACTCCCTTGGAATAAGAATTCATTGAATTTCATTAAATAGAAGTGTTTGATGATGACTATCATTTGTTTCAAGTATTTGTTGTATAATTGCTGAATAATGACGTCGTTTCTTGATTTCTTCATAACAAGGTTCCACCTTTCATTGCAATTACTCATTCACACTTAATGATCATGAAAATAGCTTATGTGCCCATAATAGGGAAAATATTCGTGGCAAAAAAAAGATTCTCACTCTCTTGGAACTAGGACTTTGTTGAATTTCCTTAAACATGGAGTCTCCCATGATGACTAGCATTGCTTTTGTGTATTTGCAAAATAGTTGTTGAATAATGAGACAGTTTCTTTATTTCTTCCTAACAAGGCTCCACTTTTGTTGAAATAACTCATTCACACTTCATGATCTTGAAAATAGCTTGTGTGCCCACAACAAGTGATATATTCATAGCAACAAACACATATATACTCCTTTGGAACTAGGAATCTATTGAATTTCATTAAACAAGAAATCTTTGATGATGGCTAGCATTTCTTTCATGTATTTGCAATATAGTTGTTGAATATTGAGACCGTCTCTTCATTTCTTCCTAACAAGGCTCCACCTTTTGTCGCAATAACTCATTCAAACTTAATGATCTTGAAAATAGCTTTTGTGCCCACAACAGGCAATATATTATTGTCAATGAGCACATTTACACTCCGTTGGAACTAGAACTCCTTTGAATTTCATTAAACAAGCAGTCATTGATGATGACTAACATTTCTTTCAAGTATTTGCGATATAGTCGTTGAATAATGAGACTGTTTCTTCATTCTTCCTAACAAGGCTCAACCTTTTATTACAATAACTCAATCACACTTAATGACCTTGAAAATAAATTGTGTGCCCACAACAAGCAATATATTCATGGGAATGAGCACATTTATACTCCCTAGGAACTAGGAATCTATTGAATTTCATTAAACAAGCAATCTTTGATGGTGACTAGCACTTCATTCAAGTATTTATGATATAGTTGCTGAATAATGAGACTATCTCTTCATTTCTTCCTAACAAGGCTCGACCTTTTGTTGCAATAACTCATTCATAATTCATGATCTTGAAAATAGCTTGTGTGCACACAACAAGCAATATATTCTTGGCAAAAAACACATTTACACTCCCTTGGAGCAAGGAATCTATTGAATTTCATTAAAAAAGAAGTATTTGATGATGTCTAGCATTTCTGTTGTGTATTTGTAGTATAGTTGTTGAATAATGAGACCATCTCTTTATTTCTTCCTAAGAAGGATCAACCTTTGGTTGCAATAACTCATTCAAACTTAAAGATCTTGTACATAGCTTGTGTGCCCACAACAGGCAATATATTCATGGCAACAAGCACATTTATATTCCTTTGGAACTAGGAATGTGTAACATTTAATTAAACAAGGAGTCCTTGATGATGCTAGCATTTCTTTCATGTATTTGCAGTATAGTTGTTGAATAATGAGGCCATCTCATCATTTCTTCCTAACAAGGTTCCACCTTTCTTGCAATAACTCATCACACTTAATGATGTTAAGAATAGCTTGTGTACCGACAACAGGCAATATATTCATGACAACAAGTACATTTATATTCCCTTGGAACTAGGAAAGCATAGCATTTCATTAAACAAGGAGTCCTTGATGATGACTAGCATTTCTTTCAAGTATTTGGAGTATAGTTGCTGAATAATGAGATTGTGTCTTCATTTCTTCCTAACAAGGCTTGACCTTTTGATGCAATAACTCATTCACAATTCATGATCTTGAAAATAGCTTGTGTGCACACAACAAGCAATATATTCTTGGCAAAAAACACATTTACACTCCCTTGGAGCAAGGAATCTATTGAATTTCGTTAAACAAGAAGAATTTGATGATGTCTAGCATTTCTTTCGCATATTAGTAGTATAGTTGCTGAATAATAAGACCATCTCTTTATTTCTTCCCAAGAAGGCTCAACCTTTGGTTGTAATAAGTCATTCAAACTTAAAGATCCTATAGATAGCATGTTTGCCCACAACAAGCAATATATTCATGGCAACAAGCACATTTGGAATTGGGAACCCATTCCATTTCATTAAACAAGGAGTCCTTGATGATGACTAGCATTTCTTTCATGTATTTGCAGTATAGTTGCTGAATAATGAGGTCATCTCATCATTTCTTCCTAACAAGGTTCCATCTATGTTGCAATAACTCATTCACACTTAATGATCTTGAAAATAGCTTGTGTGCCCACAATAGGCAATATATTCATGACAACAACCACATTTATACTCCCTTGGAAAAAGGAATCCGTTGAATTTCACTAAACAAGGAGTCTTTAATGATCACTAGCATTTCTTTTGAGTATTTTTGGTATAATTGTTGAATAATGACACCGTCTCTTCATTTCCTCCTAATGAGCCTCCACCTTTTGTTACAATAACTAATTTGAACTTAATGATCTTGAAAATAGCTGAATAATGAGATCGTCCCTTCATTTTTTCCTATCAAGGCTCCAACTTTTGTTGTAATAACTCATTCACACTTAATGATCTTGAAAATAGCGTGTGTGGCCACAATAGGCAATATATTCATGACAACTAGCACATTTATGCTCCCTCAGAACTAGGAATCTGTTGAATTTCATTAAACAAGAAATCTTTAATGATGACTAGCATTTTTTTAAGTATCTCCTACATAATTGTTGATTAATGCAACTGTGTCATCATTTCTTCCTAGCAAGGCTCCACCTTTGTTGCAATAACTCATTCACACATATTGATCATGAAAAGAGCTTGGATGTCCATAATAGGCAATATATTTATGGCAACAAGCACATTTATACTCCATTAGAACTAGGAATCCATTGCATTTCATTAAACAATGAGTCTTTGATAATGACTAGCATTTCTTTCATGTATTTTCATAGTACTTATTGAATAATGAGTCAGCCTCTGCATTTCTTCCTGACAAGGCTCCACCATGTGTTGAAATAACTCATTCACACATAATGATCTTGAAAATAACCTGTGTGCTCACAACAGACAATATATTCATGGCAACAACCACATTTATACTCCTTAGGAACTAGGAATCCATTGAATTTTATTAAACAAGAAGTCTTTGATGATGACTAGCATTTCTTTCAAGTATTTGCTGTATAATTGCTAAATAATGAGACCGTGTCTTAATTTCATCTTAACAAGACTCCAACTTTTGTTGCATTAACTCATTCACACTTAATGATCTTGAAAATAACTTGTTTACCCATAATAGGCAATATATTCATGACAACTAGCACATTTATGCTCCCTTGGAACTAGGAATCCGTTGAATTTCATTAAACAAGGAGTCTATGATGATGACTAGCATTTCTTTCACGTATTTGCCATATAATGGATGAATAATGAGACCGTTTCTTCATTTCTTCCTAGCAAGACTCCATCTTATGTTACAATAACATATCCATACCTAATGATTTTGAAAGTAGCTTATGTGCCCACAACAGGCAACATTTTCATGGCAACAAGCACATTTGTGCTCCTTTGGAACCAGGAATCCATTGAATTTCATTAAACAAGGAGTCTTTAATGATGACTAGAATTTCTTTCATGGCAACAAGCACATTTATACTCCCTTGGAACTTGGAATCCATTGTATTTCATTAAACAAGGAGTCTTTGATGATGACTAGCATTTCTTTCAAGTATTTCCTGTATAATTACTGAAAAATCAGACTGTCTCTTCATTTCTTCCTAACAACGTTCTGCCTGTTGTTGCAATAACTCATTCACATTTAATGATCATGAAAATAGCTTCTATGGTTGCAACAAGCAATATATTCATTGCAACAAGCACATTTATACTCCCTTGGAACTATTAATTTGGTTGAATTTCATAAAATAAGGAATCTTTGATGATAACTAGCATTTCTTTCAAGTATTTGTGATATAATTGGTGCATAATACGACCTTCTCTTTATTACTTCTTAACAAGACTCCACCTTTTGCTTTGATAACTCATTCACACATAATGATCTTAAATATAGTTTCTATGGCCATAATAGGCAATATATTCTTGACAACAAGCACATTTATGCTCCCTTGCAACTAGTAATCCATTGATTTTCATTAAACAAGGAGTCTTTGATGATGACTAGCATTTCTTTCAAGTGATTGCTGTATAATTGCTGAATAATCAGACCATCTCATCATTTCTTCCTAACAACACTCTGCCTTTTATTGGAATAACTCATTCACCCATAATGATGTTGAAAATACCTTCTGTGGTCGCAACAAGCAATATATTCATTGCAAGCACATTTATCCTCCCTTGGAACAAGTAATTAGTTGAATTTCACTAAATAAGGAGTCTTTGATGATGACTAGTATTTCCTTCAAGTATTTGCGGTATAATTGGTGAATAATAAGACCTTCTCCTCATTTCTCCCTAATAAGGCTCCACCTTTTGTTTTGACAACTCAATCACACTTAATGCTCTTGAATATAGCTTGTGTGCCCACAATGAGCAATATATTCATGACGATTAGTGCATTTATACTCCCTTAGAACTCCGTTGAATTTCATTAAATAAGGAGTCTTTGATGATGACTAGCTTTTCTTTCAAGTGTTTACTGTATAATTGCTGATAATAAGACCATCTCTTCATTTCTTCCTAAAAAGCTCTGCCTTTTGTTGCAATAACTCATTCACACTTAATGATCTTGAAAATATTTTTCTGGCCATAACAAGCAATACATTCATTGCAACAAGCACATTTATACTCCTTCGGAACTAGCAATCTATTGAATTTCATTAAATAAGGAGTCTTTGATGATGTCTAGGACTTCTTTCAAGTATTTGCAATATAATTGGTAAATAATAAGACCTTCTCTTCATTTCTTCCTAACAAGGCTCCACCTTTTGTTTCGATAATTCATTCACTTTTAATGATCTTGAATATAGCTTGTGTGCCAACAACAGACAATATATTCATGACCAGTAGCACATTTATACTCCCTTGGAACTAGGAATCCGTTGAATTTCATTAAACAAGGAGTCTTTGATGATGAATAGCATTTCTTTCAAGTGTTTGCTGTATAATTGCTGAATATTGAGACCGTCTCTTCATTTCTTCCTAATAACCCTTTGCCTTTCATTGCAATAACTCACTGGCACTTAATGATCTTGAATATAGCTTCTGTGGTCACAAGAAGCAATATATTCATTGCAATATGCACATTTATACTCCCTTGGAACTAGCAATTCGTTGAATTTTATTAAATAAAAGTCTTTGATGATGACTAGAATTTCTTTCAAGTATTTGTGATATAATTGGTGAATAATAAGACCTTGTCTTCATTTCTTCCTAACAAGGCTCTAACTTTTGCTTCAATAACTCATCCACCCATAGTGTTCTTGAATATAGCTTGTGTGCCCACCACAAGCAATATATTTATGGCAACTAGCATTTCATTCAAGTGTTTGTTATATAATTGCTGAATAATGAGATCATCTCTTCATTTCTTCCTAACAATGCACCACCTTTTGTTGCAATAACTCATTCACACTTAATGATCTTGAAAATATTTTTGTGGCCACAACAAGCAATACATTCATTGCAACAAACACATTTATACTCCCTTGGAACTAGCAATCCATTGAATTTCATTAAATAAGGAGTCTTTGATGATGTCTAGGGTTTCTTTCAGGTATGTGCGATATAATTGGTGAATAATAAGACCTTGTCTTCATTTCTTTCTAACAAGGCTCCACCTTTTGTTTCAATAACTCATTCACAATTAATGATCCTGAATATAGCTTGTGTGCCCATAACAAACAATATATTCACGACAACTAATGCATTTATACTCCCTTGGAACTAGGAATCCATTGAATTTCATTAAACAATGTGTCTTTGATGATGACTATCATTTCTTTCAAGTGTTTGTTGTATAATTGCTGAATAATAAGACTGTCTCTTCATTTCTTCCTAACAACGCTCTACCTTTCATCGCAATAACTCATTGACACTTAGTGATCTTCAAAATAGCTTTTGTGGTCACAATTGGCAATATATTCATTGCAACAACCGCATTTATCCTCCCGTGGAATTTGTAATGAGTTGAATTTTATTAAATGAGGAGTCTTTGATGATGACTAGCATTTCCTTCAAGTATTTGCAATATAATTGGTGAATAATAAGACCTTCTTTTCATTTATTCCTAACAAGGCTCCACCTTTGGTTTCGATAACTCATTCACACATAATGATTTTGAATATAGCTTGTGTGCCCACAAAAGGCAATATATTCATGACAACTAGCATATTTATACTCCCTTGGAACTAGGAATCCATTCAATTTCATTAAACAATGAGTGTTTGATTATGACTAGCATTTCTTTCAAGTGTTTGTTGTATAATTGCTGAATAATGAGATTGTCTCTTCATTTCTTCCCAACGACGCTGCCCCTTTTGTTGCAATATCTCATTCACACTTAATGATTTTGAAAATAGATTTTGTGGCCACAACAGGCAATATATTCATTGCAACAAGCACATTTATACTCCCTTAGAACTAACAATCCATTGAATTTCATTAAATAAGGAGGCATTGATGATGACTAGCATTTCTTTCAAGAATTTGTGAAATAATTGGTCAATAATAAGACCTTCTCTTCATTTCTTCCTAACAAGGCTCTACCTTTTGTTACGATAACTCATTCATACTTAATGATCTTAAATATAGCTTTTGTGGTCGCAACAGGCAATATATTCATGGCAACAACCACATTTATACTCCCTTGGAACTAGGAAACCGTTGAATTTCATTAAACAAGAAGTCTTTGATGATGACTAGCATTTCTTTCAAGTGTTTGTGATATAAGTGGTGAATAATAAAACCTTCCCTTCATTTCTTCCTAAGAAGGCTCCACCTTTTGTTTTGATAACTCCTTCACACTTAATGATTTTGAATATAGCTTGTGTGCCCACAAGAGGCAATATATTCATCACAACTAGCGTATTTATAGTCCCTTGGAACTAGGAATCTGTTGAATTTCATTAAACAATGAGTCTTTGTTGATGACTCGCATTTCTTTCAAGTGTTTGTTGTATATTTGCTGAATAATGAGATGGTCTCTTCATTTTTTCCCAACAACGCTCCACCTTTTGTTGCAATAACTCATTCTCACCTAATGATCTTGAAAATATTTATGTCACTGTAACAGGCAATATATTCTTTGCAACAAGCACAGTTATACTCTCATGAAACTAGCAATCCATTGAATTTCATTAACAAAGGAGTCTTTGGTGATGACTAGCTTTTCTTTCAAGTGTCTATTGTATTATTTCTAAATAATAAGACTATCTCTTCATTTCTTCCTAACAACACCCCACCTTTCATTACAATAACTCATTCACACATTTACACTCCCTTGAAATAGGAATTTGTTGAATTTCATTAAAGAATGTGTCTTTGACGATGACAAGCATTTTGTTCAAGTATTTGTTGTATAATGTAAGAATAATGAGACCCACTCTTCATTTCTTCCTTGCAAGGCTCAACCTTTTGTTGCAACAATTCATTCACACTTAATGAACATGAAAATAGCTTGTTTGTTCACACCAATTAAGATATTCAAGGCAGCAAACACATTTACACTCCCTTGGAAATAGGAATTTGTTGAATTTCATTAAATAAGGAGTCTTTGATGGTGACTAGCATTTTGTTCAAGTATTTGCTATATAATGTCTGAATAATGAGACCCTCTCTTCATTTCTTCCTGGCAAGGCTCCACGTTTTGCTGCAGTAACTTATTCACACTTAATGAACCTAAAAATGGCTTGTGTGTTCACAACAGTTAATATATTCATGGCAGCAAACACATTTACCCTCCCTTGGAAATAGGAATTTGTTGAATTTCATTAAACAAGCAGTCTTTGATGGTGACTAGCATTTTGTTCAAGTATTTGTCATATAATGGCTGAATAATGAGACCCTCTCTTCATTTCTTCCAGACAAGGCTCCACGTTTTGGTATAATAACTCATTCACACCTAACGAATATGAAAATAGCTTGTGTGTTCACAATAGTTAATATATTGATGGCAGCAAACACATTTACACTCCCTTGGAAATAAGAATTTGTTGAATTTCATTAAATAAGGAGTCTTTGATGGCAACTACCATTTTGTTCAAGTATTTGTCATATAATGGCTGAATAATGAGACCCTCTCTTTATTTCTTCCCAACAAAGCTCCCCCTTTTGTTGCAATAACTCATTCACACTTAATGAACATGAAAGTAGCTTGGGTGCCCACAATAGGCAAAATATTCAAGGCAACAAGCACATTTACACTCCCATGGAAATAGGAATTTGTTGAATTTCATTAAAGAAGGAGTCTATGATGATGACGAACATTTTGTTCAAGTTTTTGTTGTATAATGTCTAAATAATGAGACCCACTCTTTATTTCTTCCATACAAGACTCCACCTTTTACTGCAATAACTCATTCACACTTAATGAACATGAAAATAGCTTGTATGTTCACAACAGTTAATATATTCATGCCAGCAAACACATTTAAACTCCCTTGGAAATAGGAATTTTTTGAATTACATTAAATAAGGAGTCTTTGATGGGGACCACCATTTTGTTCAAGTATTTGTCATATAATGGCCGAATAATGAGACCCTCTCTTCATTTCTTCCTAACAAAGCTCCCCTTTTTGTTGCAATAACTCATTCACACTTAATGAACATGAAAGTAGTTTGTGTGCCCACTATAGGCAAAATATTCAAGGCAACAAGCACATTTACACTCCCATGGAAATAGGAATTTGTTGAATTTCATTAAAGATGGAGTCTTTGATGATGACGAACATTTTGTTCACATTTTTTTTTGTATAATGTCTAAATAATGAGACCCACTCTTCATTTCTTCCATACAAGACTCCACCTTTTGTTGCAATAACTCATTCACACATAATGAACATGAAAATAGCTTGTGTGTTCACAACAGTTAATATATTCATGACAACAAACACATTTAAACTCCCTTGGAAATAGGAATTTGTTGAATTTCGTTAAAGAAGGAGTCTTTGATGATAACAAGAATTTTGTTCAAGTATTTGTTGTATAATGTCTGAATAATGAGACCCTCTCTTCATTTCTTCCAGACAAGGCTCCACCTTTTGCTGCAATAACTCATTCACACTTAATGAACATGAAAAAAGCTTGTGTGTTCACAACAGTTAATATATTCATGGCAGCTAACACATTTACACTCCCTTGGAAATAGGAATTTGTTGAATTTCATTAAACAAGCAGTCTTTGATGGTGACTAATGTTTTCTTTAAGTATTTGTCATATAATGGCTGAATAATGAAACCCTGTCTTCATTTCTTCCAGACAAGTCTCCACCTTTTGCTGTAATAACTCATTCACACTTAATGAACATGAAAATAGCTTGTGTATTCACAATAGTTAATATATTCGTGGCAGCGAACACATTTACACTCCCTTGGAAATAGGAATTTGTTGAATTTCATTAAAGAAGGAGTCTTTGATGATGACAAACATTTTGTTCAATTATTTGTTGTATAATGTTTGAATAATGAGACCCGCTCTTCATTTCTTCTAGACAAGGCTCCACTTTTGACTGTGATAACTCATTCGCATTTAATGAACATGAAAATAGCTTGTGTGTTCACAACAGTTAATATATTCATGGCAGAAAACACATTTACACTTCCTTGGAAATAGGAATTTGTTGAATTTCATTAAACAAGCAGTCTTTGATGGTGACTAGCATTTTGTTCAAGCAGTATAATGGCTCAATAATGAGACCCTTTTTTCATTTCTTCCTAAGAAGGCTGCACATTTTGTTGCAATAAGTCAATCACACTTAATGAACATGAAAATAGCTTGTTTGTTCACAATAAGTAATTTATTCATGGCAGTAAACACATTCACACTCCCATGGAAATAGCAAATTTGCTGAAATTCCTTAAATAAGGAGTCCTTGATCATGACTAAAATTTGGTTCAAGTATTTGCAGCATAATGGCTGAATAATGAGATCCTCTCTTCATTTCTTCCTCAGAAGGCTGCACCTTTTCTTGCAATAACTCATTCACACTTAATGAACAAGAAAATAGCTTGTTTATTCCCAAAAGTTAATATATTCATGGCAGCAGAGACATTTACACTTCTTTAGAAATAGGAATTTGTTGAATTTCATTAAACAAGTAGTCTTTGATGATGACTAGCATTTTGTTCAAGTATTTGCTGTATAATTGCTGAATAATGAGACCCTCTCTTCATTTCTTCCTATCAAGGCTCCCCCTTTAGTTGCAACAGCTCATTCACACTCAATGAACATGAAAATTGCTTGTTTGTAGACAACAGTTAATATATTCATGGCAGCAAACATATTTACACTTCCTTCGAAATAGCAATTTGATGAAATTCATTAAATAAGGAGTCATTGATGATGGCTAGTGTTTGGTTCAAGTATTTGTTTTCTAATGGCTGAATAATGAGACCCTCTCTTCATTTCCTCCTAAGAAGGCTGCACCTTTTGTTGCAACAACTCATTCACGCTCAATGAACAAGAAAATAGCTTGTTTGTTCACAACAGCTACCATATTCACGGCAGCAAACAAATTTACACTGCCTTGGAATTAGGAATTTGTTGAATTTCATTAAACAAGGAGTTTTTGATGGTGACTAGCATTTTGCTCAAGTATTTGTTGTGTAATGGCTGAATAATGAGTCCCTCTGTTCATTTCTTCCTAATAAGGATCCACCTTTTGTTGCAATAACTCATTCACACTTAATGAACAAGAAAACAACTTGTCTATCCACTACAGGCAAAATATTAAAGGCAACAAGCACATTTACACTCTCTTGGAAATAGGAATTTCTTGAATTTCATCAAACAAGAAGTCTTTCATGATGACTAGCATTTTCTTCAAATGTTTTCTTGTATAATGGCAGAATAATGAGGTTCCACCATTCGTTGCAAAAACTCAATGAAATAGCAATTTGTTGAAATTTTTTAAATAAGGAGTCATTAATGATGACTACCATTTGGTTCAAGTATTTGCTGTATAATGCTCAATAATGAGTCCCCCTCTTCATTTCTTCCTAAGAAGGCAGCACTTTTTGTTGCAACAACTCTTTCACACTTAATGAATATGAAAATAGCTTGTGTGCTCACAATAAGTAATATATTCATGGCAGCAGATACACTCACACTCCCATGGAAATAGCAATTTGCTGAAATTCATTAAATAAGGCGTCTTTGATGTTGACTAGCATTTGGTTCAAGTATTTGTTGCAAAATGACTGAATAATGAGACCCTCTCTTCATTTCATCCTTAGAAGGTGCACCTTTTGTTGCAATAACTCATTCACACTTAATGAAAATGAAAATAGCATGTCTGTTCACAACAGTTACTATCTTCATGGCAGCAATCACATTTACACTCCCATTGAAATAGCAATTTGCTGAAATTCATTAAATAAGGCGTCTTTGATGTTGACTAGCATTTGGTTCAAGTATTTGTTGCAAAATGACTGAATAATGAGACCCTCTCTTCATTTCATCCTTAGAAGGTGCACCTTTTGTTGCAATAACTCATTCACACTTAATGAACATGAAAATAGCATGTCTGTTCACAACAGTCACTATCTTCATGGCAGCAATCACATTTACACTCCCATTGAAATAGCAATTTGTTGAAATTCATTAAATAAGGAGTCTTGGATGATGACTAGCATTTGGTTCAAGTATTTGCTGTATAATGGCTGAATAATGAGACCCTCTCTTCATTTCTTCTTTAGAAGGCTGCACCTTTTGTTGCAATAATTCATTCACACTTAATGAACATGAAAATAGCTTGCTTGTTCACAACAGTTAATTTATTCATGGCAGCAAACACATTTACACTCCCTTGGAAATTGGAATTTGTTAAATTTTGTTAAACAAGGAGTCTTTGATGGTGACTAGCATTTTGTTTAAGTATTTGCTGTATAATGGCTGAATAATGAGACCCTCTCTTCATTTGTTCATTAGAAGGCTGCACCTTTTGTTGCAATAACTCATTCACAATTAATGAACATGAAATTAGCTTGTTTGTTCACAATATCTAATATATTCATGGCAGCAAACACATTTACACTCCCTTGTAAATATCATTTTATAGAAATTCATTAAATATGGAGTCTTTCATGATGACAAGTGTTTGGTTCAAGTATTTGCTGTATAATGACTGAATAATGAGTCCCTCTCTTCATTTCTTCCTAAGAAGGCTCCACCTTTTGTTGCAACAACTCATTCACACTCAAGAAACATGAAAATAGCCTGTTTGTTCACAACAGATACTATATTCACGACAATAAGCACATTTACATGCCTTTGAAAATAGGAATTTGTTGAATTTCATTAAAGAAGTCTTTGATGGTGACTAGCATTTTGCTCAAGTATTTGTTGTATAATGGCTGAATAATGAGTCCCTCTGTTCATTTCTTCTTAACAAGAATCCACTTTTTGTTACAATTATTCACACTTAATGAACCTAAAAATAGCTTGTCTATTCACAACAATTACTATATTCATGGCAACAAAGACATTTACACTCCCATGGAAATAGCGATTTGCTGAAATTCATTAAATAAAGAGTCCTTGATGATGACTAGCATTTGAGACCAGTATTTGCTATATAATGGCTGAATATTGAGACTCTCTCTTCATTTCTTTCTAAGAAGGCTGCAACTTTTCTTGCAATAACTCATTCACACTTAATGAACATGAAAATAACTTGTTTGTTCCCAAGAGTTAATATATTCATCGCTGCAAATACATTTATAGTCCCTTGAAAATAGGAATTTGTTGAATTTCATTAAACAAGGTGTCTTTGATGGTGACTAGCATTTTGCTCAAGTATTTGTTGTATAATGCCTGAATAATGAGTCCGTTTGTTCATTCCTTCCTAACAAGGTTCCACCTATTGTTGCAATAACTCATTCACAGTTAATGTACATGAAAATAACTTGTTTGTTCCTAAGAGTTAATATATTCATGGCAGCAAACACATTTACAGTCCCTTGGAAATAGGAATTTGTTGAATTTCATTAAACAAGGAGTCTTTGATGGTGACTAGCATTTTGCTCAAATATTTGTTGTATAATGCCTGAATAATAGGTCCGTTTGTTCATTTCTTCCTAATAAGGTTCCACCTATTGTTGCAATAACTCATTCACACTTAATGTACATGAAAATGGCTTGTATATGCAAAACAGTTACTATATTCATAGCAGCAAATACATTTACACTCCTATGGAAATAGCAATTTGCTGAAACTCATTAAATAAGAAGTCCTTGATGATGACTACCGTTTGGGTCAAGTATTTGCTGTATAATGACTGAATAATGAGACCCTCTCTTCGTTTCTTCCTAAGATGGCTGCCCCTTTTCTTGCAATAACTCATTTACATTTAATGAACATGAAAATAGCTTGTTTGTTCCCAAGAGTTAATATATTCATGGCAGCAAACGCATTTACACTCCCTTGAAAATAGGAATTTATTGAATTTCATTAAACAAGGAGTCTTTGATGATGACTAGCATTTTGTTCAAGTATTTGTTATATAATGGCTGAATAATGAGATCCTCTCTTCATTTCTTCTGAACAACGCTTCACCATTTGTTACAATAACTCATTCACACTTAATGAATATGACAATAGCTTGCGTGTTCACAACAAGTAAAATATTCATGGCAGCAAAGATATTTACACTCCGGTGGAAATAGCAATTTGTTGAAATACATCAAATAAGGAGTCTTTCATCATGACTAGAGTTTGGTTCAAGTATTTGCTATATAATGGCTGAATAATGAGACCCTCTCTTCATTTCTTCCTAAGAAGGTTGCACCTTTTGTTGCAACAACTCATTCACACTCAAGGAACATGAAAATAGCTTGTCTGTTCACAACAGACACTATATTCATGGCAGCGAACACATTTACACTCCCTTGGAAATAGGAATTTGTTGAATTTCATTAAATAAAGAGTCTTTCATGGTGACTAGCATTTTGCTCAAGTATTTGTTGTATAACGGGTGAATAATGAGTCCCTCTACTCATTTCTTCCTAACAAGGATCCACCTTTTGTTGCAATAACTCATTCACACTTAGTGAACTTGAAAGTAGCTTGTTTGTTCACAACAGTTACTATATTCATGGTAGCAAACACATTTACACTCCCTTGGAAATAGGAATATGTTGAATTTGATTAAACAAGGAGTCTTTGATGGTGACTAGCATTTTGTTCAAGTATTTGGTTTATAATGGCTGAATAATGAGACCCTCTCTTCATTTCCTCCTTACAAGGATCAACCTTTTGTTGCAACATCTCATTCACACTTAATGAACATGAAAATAGCATGTTTGTTCACAACAGTTACTATATTCATGGAAAAAAACAAATTTTGATATGAACTCTGATTATTTGTAAACAGAACCCAACACCAGTGTTGGTATAGGATCATTCTAACAAAAGTTAAGGGATTTTGGAGTTTTGATCCAATGATTATAAACAAACAAGAACCATAACTATAAGAGTCAAACACCACTCCCAACAACAAAAATGTTGAAGAAGATAAGTCCATTGAACCAACACACTTAAGTATGAAAGTTCAGAATTAGTTCTCAAAGAACCAAAGAGAATAGCTCATAAACTCATCATCTGCCATCCTCCCCTCCAGCCACCCTTTTTATATGCTAACCCCCCTAAAACCCTAGCTAATAAGATGGGCTTATTAAGGAAATTCATCCAATCTGCCAGCCACCCTTTTTATATGCTAACCCCTAAAAACCCTAGCTAATAAGATGAGCTTATTAAGGAAATTCGTCCAACCTACTAAATAATAATAAAAACCCATGAAAATAACCCATTTAAATGCCCAAACCTAACTTCCTTCCTAAGGTCATGGTTCTCAAATTCCTCCACAGATGACACATTTGCAAGCCCTGGTGAAGTCTCCATCATCCTTAACTCATACCTAGCAACTTCCTAATAGTAAATGTCGCATAACAAGTTATTGAGAGCTTCCTTTATTTTCTTTGACCTTGCCCTTATCATTGGTCCTCTAAGGTTTTGCAAAGCATCAACTCCCTTGTTGATTTGAGCTGGTACAATATGGCTTCCATCCTTCCCACTCTCCTTAAAATGATTTGTCCTTAAATCAGCACCTACATCATCAAAGAGAAAAGGAGAAAAGTCAAACACATTAAATGTTACACTCACATTATACTCACCCAATAAGTCAAGTTTATATTCATTATCATTGACTCTTGCCACCACTTGAAAAGGACCATCTCCCTTTGGTTGCAACTTTGATTTCCTTTGCTTAGAAAATCTATCCTTCCACAAATGTACCTAGACCCAATCACCAGGTTTAAAGGTGATATGCCTACGACCTTTGTTGGCATGTGTTTCATATTGTTTGGTTTTTTTCTCAATATTAAGCCTAGCTTTCTCATGAAGTTACCTAACCACTTCAACCTTCTTTTTCCCATCTAAATTAACCCTATCCTGTATAGGCAATGGTACTAAATCTAAAGGAGATAATGGATTAAAACCATAAACAAGCTCGAAAGGAGAATAACCTATGGCACTATGAACAACACAATTATAGGCAAACTCCACAAAAGGCAAACATTCCTCCCAGGTTCTAGGGTTCTTACCAATAACAGCATGCAACAATGTACCAAGAGTTCAATTTACTACCTCAGTCTGTCCACTGGTTTGTGGATGGCAAGTTGTAGAAAACAACAACTTTGTTCCAACCTTACCTTATAATGTTTTCCAAAAATGGCTCAAAAATTTTGCATCACAATCTGACACAATACTCTTTGGCACTCCATGTAAGCGAACAATCTCCCTAAAAAATAAGTCTGCAACGTGTGTGGCATCATCTGTTTTGGTGCAAGTAATGAAATGCCCCATCTTTGAAAACTTGTCAACTACAACAAGAATACAATCTCAGCCCTTCTTAGACCTAAGTAACCCAAGAATAAAATCCATAGAGATGTTGGTCCAAGGTTCACAAGGAATTTCTAAGGGCATATACTTACCATGGGGCAAAACCCTAGACTTAGCTTGTCTACAAGTAATACACTTGGCACAAACTCTTTCAACATCCCTTTTCATATGTGGCCAAAAGAAATGTTCATTTAAAACATCGAAAGTCTTTTGAATGCCAAAGTGTCCCATTAAACCACCCCTATGAGCTTCTCTCACAAGTAATGCTCTTATAGACCCTTGAGGAATACAAAGCTTATTTAATCAAAATAAATACCCCTCATGTCTATAGAACTTATTGAAGGCAGCTTTCTCATATGCCCCATATACGTTACTAAAGTCAGCATCATTAGCATACAAATTAATAATGTGCTCAAACCTCAGCAACTTAATGCTCAAAGTGCTAATCAATGTGTACCTACGTGACAATGCGTCAGCAACAACATTTTCCTTACCTGATTGTATTGAATTAGATAAGGAAAAGTTTCAATAAATTCAACCCATTTTGCATGTCTCCTATTCAACTTACCTAGCCCCTTCAAGTATTTTAAAGACTCATGATCAATATGAATTACAAACTCCTTAGGCCAAAGGTAATGCTGCCACGTTTCTAAAGTCCTAACAAGTTGCATACATTTCTTTATCATAAGTTGGATAATTCAATGTTGCCCCACTTAACTTCTCACTAAAGAATGCAATAGGTCGTTTCTCTTGCATGAGAACTCCCCCAATCCTAATGCCTGATGCATCATATTCAATTTCAAAGATCTTAGAAAAATCAGGCAAAGCAATAAGTGGTGCATTACACAACTTAGTCTTAAGCAAATCAAAGGCATCTTATTGTTCCTTACTCCATTTGAAACCCACACTCTTTTTAATCACCTCACTTAATGGTGCAGCTATGGTACTAAAATCCTTAATGAACCTCCTATAAAAACTAGCCAAACCATGGAAACTCCTCACATCACTCACACTCTTAGGTGTAGGCCATTCTTGAATTGCCTTAATCTTCTCTTTATCAACCTTTATACCATGAGCAGACACAACATAACCCAAGAAAATAACATGATCCTTGCAAAAATCGCATTTCTTCACGTTGGCATGCAATTTCTCTTTCCTCAAAACATCAAGCATGTAATGCAAATGTTCAACATGCTGTTCTAAATTCCTACTGTATACTAATATGTCATCAAAAGAAGCCACAACAAACTTTCCTAAGAAAGGTCTCAAAACATGATTCATTAATCTCATAAAGGGCATAACCAACCTTTCATACAAATCATGATTGGTCTTGAATGTAGTTTTCCATTCATCTATTTCCCTTATCCTAATTTGATGATACCTACTCTTAAGGCCAATTTTAGAGAAGTAACACACACCATGTAATTCATCTAACATATCATCAAGCCTGGGTATAGGATGTCGATACTTAACAGTTATTTTGTTGATAGCTCTACAATCAACACACATCCTCCAAGATTCATCTTTCTTTGGCACATGCAACACTGGCACTACACATGGACTCATGCTCTCCCTTACATGTCCCTTACATGACTGAATACTAAGACCCCCTCTTCATTTCTTCCTCAGAAGGCTGCACCTTTTGTTGCAACAACTCATTCACACTCAAGGAACATGAAAATAGTTTGTCTGTTCATAACAAGGAGTCTTTGATGGTGACTAGCATTTTGCTCAAGTATTTGTTGTATAATGGCTGAATAATGAGTTCCTCTGTTGATTTCTTCCTAACAAGGATCCACCTTTTGTTGCAATAACTCATTCACACTTAATGAACATGAAAATAGCTTGTCTGTTCACAACAGTTACTATATTCTTGGCAGCAAACAATTTGCTGAAATTCATTAAATAAGGAGTCTTTGATCATGACTAGCATTTGGTTCAAGTATTTGCTGTATAATGGCTGAATAATGAGACTCTTTCTTCATTTCTTCCTAAGAAGGCTGCACCTTTTATTGCAATAACTCATTCACACTTAATGAACATGAAAATAGCTTGTTTGTTCACAACAATTAATATATTCATGGCAACAAACACATTTGCACCCCATGGTGATGGAAGCCATATTGTACCAGCTCAAATCAACAAGGGAGTTGATGCTTTGCGAAACCTTGGAGGACCAATGACAAGGGCAAGGTGAAAGAAAATAAAGGAAGCTCTCAACAACTTGTTGAGTGACATTTACTATTAGGAAGTTGCTAGGTACGAGTTAAGGACGATGGAGGACATTTACTTCAAGTATTTGTTGTATAATAGCTGAATAATGAGTCCCTCTGTTCATTTCTTCCTAACAAGGATCCTCCATTTGTTGCAGTAACACATTCACTCTTAATGAACAAGAAAATAGCTTGTCTGCCCACTATAGGCAAAATATCCAAGGCCACAAGCACATTTACACTCCCTTGAAAATAGGAATTTCTTGAATTTCATTAAACAAGAAGTTTTCGATGATGACTAGCATTTTCTTCAAGTATTTTCTTGTATAATGGTGGAATAATGCTACCCTCTCTTCATTTCTTCTGAACAAACTCCACCATTTGTTGCAATAACTCATTCACACTTAATGAACATGAAAATAGCTTGCGTGTTCACAACAAGTAAAATATTCAAGGCAGCAAAGATATTTACACTCCCTTGGAAATAACAATTTGTTGAATTTCATTAAATAAGGAGTCTTTGAGGATGACTAGCATTTTGCTCAAGTATTTATTGTATAATGGCTGAATAATGATTCCATCTGTTCATTTCTTCTTAACAAGGATCCACCTTTTGTTGCAATAACTCAATGAAACTTAACGAACATGAAAATAGCTAGTCTACCCACTATAGGCAAAATATTCGAGGCAACAAGCACATTTACACTCCCTTAGAAATAGGAATTTCTTGAATTTCATTAAACGAGAAGTCTTTGATGATGACTAACATTTTATTCAAGTAGTTTCTTATATAATAGCGGAATAATTAGTTCCTCTCTTCATTTCTTCCAAACAAGGCTCCACCATTTGTTGCAATAACTCATTCACACTTAATGAACATGAAAATAGCTTGTGTGTTCACAACAACTATACACTCCCTTGGACATAGAAATTTGTTGAAATTCATTAAATAAGGGGTCTTTCATGAGGACTAGCGTTTGGTTCAAGTATTTTCTGTATAATGGCTGAAAAAAGAGAACTTCTCTTCATTTCTTCCTAAGAAGGCTGCACCTTTTGTTGCAACAACTCATTCATGCTCAATGAACATGAAAATACCTTGTCCGTTCACAACAAATACTATATTCATGGCAGCAAACACATTTACACTCCCTTGGAAATAGGAATTTGTTGAATTTTATTAAACAAGAAGTCTTTGATGGTGACTATCATTTTGCTCAAGTATTTGTTGTATAATGGCTAAATAATGCGTCTCTCTATTCATTTCTTCCTAACAAGGATCCATCTTTTGTTGCAATAACCCATTCACACTTAATGAACATGAAAATAGCTTATCTGCCCACTACAGGCAAAATATCCAAGGCAACAAGAACATTTACACTTCCTTGGAAATAGGAATTTCTTGAATTTCATTAAACAAGAAGTCTTTGATGATGGCTAGCATTTTCTTCAAGTATTTTCTTCTATAATGGTGGAATAATGAGACCCTCTCTTCATTTCTTCCAAGGAAGGCTCCACCATTTGTTCCAATAACTCATTCACACATAATAAAAATAGCTTGTGTGTTCAGAACAAGTAAAATATTCATGGCAGCAAAGTTATTTATACTCCATTGGAAAAAGCAATTTGTTGAAATTCATTAAATAAGGAGTCTTTGATCATCACCCATGTTAGGTTCATGTATTTGCTGTAAAATGGCTGAATAATGAGACCCTCTCATCATTTCTTCCTAAGAAGGCTGCAGCTTTTGTTGCAACAACTGATTCACACTCAATGAACATGAAAAATAGCTTGTGCGTTCACAACAAGTAAAATATTCATGGCAGCAAAGTTATTTACACTCCCTTGGAAAGAGCAATTTGTTGAAATTCATTAAATAAGGAGTCTTTCACCATCACTAGTGTTTGGCTCATGTATTTGCTGTAAAATGGCTGAATAATGAGACCCTCTCTTCATTTCTTCCTAAGAAGGCTGTACCTTTTATTGCAATAACTCATTCACAGTTAATGAACATGAAAATAGCTCATGTGTTCACAACCAGTAAAATATTCATGGCAGCAAACACATTTACTGACATTCATTATATAAGGAGTCTTTGATCATGACTAGCGTTTGGTTCATGTATTTGCTGTATAATGGCTGAATAATGAGACCCTCTCTTCATTTCTTCCTAAGAAGGCTGCACCTTTTGTTGCAATAACTCATTCAGACTCAATAAACATGAAAATAGCTTGTCTGTTCACAACAGATACTACATTCACAGCAGCAAACACATTTACACTCTGTTGGAAATAGCAATTTGTTTAAATTCATTAAATAAGGAGTCTTTGATGATCACTAGCATTTGGTTCAAGTATTTGCTGTATGATGACCGAATAATGAGACCCTCTCTGCATTTCTTCTTAAGAAAGCTGTACCTTTTGTTGCAATAACTCATTCACACTTAATGAACGTGAAAACATCTTGTCTGCCCATTACAGGGAAAATATTCATGGCAACAAGCACATTTACACTCCCTTGGAAATAGGAATTTTATTAAACAAGAAGTCTTTGATCATGACTAGCATTTTGTTCAAGTATTTGTTGTATAATGGTTGAATAATTAGGCCCTCTCTTCATTTGTTCCTAAGAAGGCTGCACCTTTTGTTGCAATAACTCATTCACACTTAATGAACATGAAAATAGCTTGTGTGTTCACAAGTAAAATATTCATGATGGCAAACACATTTACACTCCCTTGGAAAAAGCAATTTGTTGAAATTCATTAAATAAGGAGTCTTTGATGATGACTAGCTGTTGGTTCAACGATTTGCTGTATAATGGCAGGGTAATGAGACCCTTTCTTCTTTTCTTCCTAAGAGGGCTGCACCTTTTGTTGCAATAACTCATTCACACTTAATGAACATAAAAATAGCTTGTTTGTTCACAACAGTTAATATATTCATGGCAGCAAACACATTTACACTCCCTTGGAAATAGGAATTTGTTAAGTTTCATTAAACAATGAGTCTTTGATGATGACTGGGATTTTATTCAAGTATTTGCTGTATTATGGCTCAATAAGGAGTCCCTCTCTTCGTTGTTTCCAAACATGGCTCCACCATTTGTTGCAATAACTCATTCACACTTAATGAACATGAAAATAACTTTTGTGTTCTTGGCAGCAAAGATATTTACACTCCCTTGGAAATAGAAATTTGTTAAAATTCATTAAATAAGGAGTCTTTGATCATGACTAACGTTTAGTTCAAGTATTTGCTGTATAAGGGTTGAATAATGAGACCCTCTCTTCATTTCTTCATTACAAGGCTGCACCTTTTGTTGCAATAACTCATTCACACTTAATGAACATGAAAATAGCTTGTTTGTTCCCAATAGTTAATATATTCATGGCAGCAAACACATTTACACTCCCTTGGAAGTAGGAATTTGTTGAATTTCATTAAACAAGAAGTCTTTGAAATGACTAGCATTTTGGTCAAGTATTTGCTGTATAATGGCTGAATAATGAGACCCTCTCTTTATTTCCTCTAATCAAGGCTCCCCCTTTTGTTGCAATAACTCATTCACACTTAATAAACATGAAACTAGCTTTTGTGTTCACAACAAGTAATATATTCATGGCAGCAAACACATTTACACTCCCATGGAAATAGCAATTTGCTGAAATTCATTTAATAAGGAGTCTTTGATGATAACTAGCATTTGGTTCAAGTATTTGCTGTAAAATGGGTGAATAATGAGATCCTCTCTTCATTTCTTCTTTAGAAGGCTGCACCTTTTGTTGCAATAACTCATTCACACTTAATGAACATGAAAATAACTTGTTTGTTCCCAATAGTTAATATATCCATGAGAGCAAACACATTTACACTCCTTGGGAATTAGGAATTTGTTGAATTTCATTAAACTTGGAGCCTTTGATGATGACTAGCATATTGTTCAAGTATTCGTTGTATAATGGCTGAATAATTAGTCCCTCCAATGAGACCCACGGAGATGAAGGGTGGAAGGCTTTAATAGATGCAAGAGGTCGATTGCACATTCCAGAAGGTCCAATAAAATGAGCTAGAGTTTCAATGGATGCAAGAGGTCCATTGCACATTCCAGAAGGCCCAATAACACAAGCTAGAGCCAAAAAGATTAAAGAAGCACTAAATGGGCAACCAAGCTTCAAATGGTGCGAATTCAAGCTTGAAATAAAGTCTAGGCCTAATTAATATAATTGGAATACTTAATGGGTCAGACTAAGTAATAGCATTCACTTCTAAATAGGAGTTTGTTGTATATACTGGAATTTGTCCGAAATTCCTCCAAAATAAGGGTTTCTCCTAAGTAGGAATTTGTGCCTCTTTAGGATTGCTATCTTAGCCTATAAATAGGAACCCCTTGTAAGCTTTGTAAATCAGACAACTTTGTGTGAAATAGAAAGCAAAAGTTTTTCTCCCTTGGTTCTTTTGAGAACTAAATAACTTATCAAGAGGTATTTCTTCTTGTGGCGTTTAAATCGGTTTATCACTCCTAATTATGTTCTTTTTTGGAGTGTGGCATCCATATCCTTCTTGACTACCCTAAGTTTGTGTTCTTTCAAATATTGGGTCTAGGGTGTCTATTATTAAACTCTAATTTAGCTTTCTTGGTTGTTCTTTGATTCCTTGTGTGCGTTGGGTCCCTAAGCCACGTCTTTTTAGGGTTTTCCGCATCAGTTGGTATCAGAGGCTGACTCTAAATCAGGTTGTATTGATTAATTCTTTAATTTTCTACCTTGTGATTTATCTATTACCCTTCAAATGTGCTTAATCTGTCTTTTTTCAACCCTTCTTACTTTACTCATTTGTTTGAGATTATAACTAACAAAAACATGCAAATTTCAATACCAATTGCTGTCTCTAAGCTTTATACTATTATTTTGTGTTGAGAAAGAAAAAAAAACAAACAAAAAAGAGGAAGGAAAAAAAAAAGAAAACAAGAAAAAAAGGAACAAAAGAAAAAAGGTATCCAATTCAAGTTATCGATAAAAGTTAACAGCTTGGTCATATTGGCTATGATAATAATATAGCTTCATTGCTCAACTCCAATGCTGTCATCTACTTTCTTGTTATGTCATCCAAGTTTGTCTTATAGGTTTAACCCCCTATTTTGATTTTTGTGAGTTTAGTTTATTAAATTCGTTTGTGTTGATATCCTTTTTCAACACCTTGTTCTCCAATTTGTTTAATCTTATGCCATTTATCTTATTATGTTTAAAATCAATCCTTTTGATTTAGTTTGCTTAGTTCTTTATAGCGTTCAAAGGAGAAATCCGAGTGGTAAAAGGCAAGAGTGAAAGTTCATATAAAGAAAAAGCCTTAAAGAGTATAAACACAAGGGAGTGTGACACCTTCTTTTGAGTGAAACATGTGAGGGAGTGCTCTGTGAGGTATCTTATTATTTTGTGTAGAAGTAATAATATGACGTCCAAAGACAAAGGTGTAGCTCAGAAGGGAGCTAGTGATATGTCCTTCATGATCAAAGCTATGCAACAACAATTTGAGCGTATGAATACCAGATTTGATGATATGAGGGAGAGAATGGAGGAACAATCTAATACTATAGCAGAGTTACAAAGGAGGCATTGGGAATATGAGACTCCTAAAGTAAGAAGGCAGTTGAGACATGCCTATGACCATGACAGTGATGTAGAAGATGATGAATTTGATGACCAAACTACTGTGGTCAGAACTGCTAACAATAGAAGGGATCAAAGAGAATTTGGGAGGTAAGGCACCTATGACCATAATTTGGGTAGTATTAAAATGACAATTGCTCCATTCCAAGGTAAGAATGATCCTAATGCATACCTAGAATGGGAGAAGAAGGTTGAATTGGATTTTGACTGCCACAACTATTCTGAGGAGAAAAAGGTAAAGGTTATTGCAATTGAATTTACTAATTATGCTATTATTTGGTGGGATCAACTTGTTTTGAGTAGGAGAAGGAATCATAAGTTACCTATTGACACATGGGAGGAGATGAAGGCTATCATAAGGAGGAGGTTTGTCCCTAATCACTATTACAGGGAGCTGTACCAAAGGCACTAAAAGTGTAGAGGACTACCACAAGGAGATGGAGATTACCATGATTAGGGAGAATGTAGAAGAAGATAGAGAATCAACCATGGCTCAATTTCTGCAAGGGCTAAATAAGGCCATAACAAATGTGGTTGAATTGCAACACTTTGTGGAATTAGAAGTCATGGTGCACATGGCCATGAAAGTTGAAAGGCAACTCAAATGAAAGGGTTCCATATGGTTTAGGCAGAACTCAGGATCTACCTCATCTTGGAAGCCAAGTTGGAGTAAAATGGATGAGATGGCCAATTACAAGTCCAAAGTCAAGCTATCCAAGTACAAGAATGTGGGTCTAGCAAGGAGGCAGGTAATTCTGACCCTCAACCAAGTAGAAATAGAGATGTTAAATGTTTTAAGTGTTTGGGCAGGGGTCACATTTCTATTGGAAGGTACCGTGATGAAATTTTAAGCCTTTTTGTACAAAAAGGCTTATTTAACATTAACAAGTTTGACCCATCTTTGCCTAGTGTTGTTGTTGCTCTATTGCAAGAATTTAAAGATGTATTCCCTAACGATGTCCCAACTGGATTGCCACCTAATAAAGAAATTGAGCATCAAATTGATTTCATCCCAAGTGCATTCATCCCTAACTGGCTAGCATATAAGAGTAATCCTAAGGAGACAAAAGAGCCTTAAAGGCAGATTGATGAGCTTATTTCCAAAGGATATGTAAGGGAACGCAAGAGTCCATGTGCTGTTCCTATCCTACTTGTACCTAAGATAGATAGGACTTGGAGGATGTGTGTTGAATGTCGAGCAATCAACAAAATCACAGTAAAGTATCATCATCCCATACCTAGATTAGATGACATGTTGGATGAATTGCTTGGTTCATGTGTTTTTTCTAAGATTGATTTGAAAAGTGCATATCATCATATTAGGATGAGAGAGGGAGATGAGTGGAAAATAGCTTTCAAAACTAAGTACAGTTTGTATGAATGCCTTGTTATGCCATTTGGTCTCACTAATGCACCAAGCACTTTTATGCAACTAATGAATCATGTTTTGTGTCCATTCATTGGTAAATTTATCGTTGTGTATTTTGATGATATTTTGGTTTATGGTAAAACCCTAGAAGACCATCTTGATCATTTAAGTTCTATTGTAAGTGTCTTGCGTTCTGAGAAATTGTATGCTAACTTAAAGAAATGTTCCTTTTGTACCAATCAGATCACATTTCTTGGCTATGTTGTGAGTTCTAAAGGTGTTGAGGTTGACAAGAAAAAAGTTAAGGCAATTCGTGGTTGGCCTACACCCAAGTCAATTAATGATGTGCGTAGCTTTCATGGTTTAGCTAGTTTCTCTAGATGTTTTGTTAAGGACTTTAGCACCATTATTGCACCACTCATTGAGCTTATCAAAAGGAACAAGAGTTTTAGGTGGGGTAATGACCAAGACAAGGCTTTTAATTGCATCAAGGAAAAATTGAGTTCTGCACCCCTACTTGCCTTACCTAACTTTGCAAAAGTTTTTGAGATTAAGTGTGATGCTTCAGGTATTGGCATCAGAGCTATTTTGATGCAGGAAAGGCGCCCAATTGCTTATGATGAGAACCACAGAGATGATGGGTGGAAGGCTTCAATGGATGCAAGAGGTCCATTGCACATTCCAGAAGTCCCAATAACACGAACTGGAGCCAAAAAGATTAAAGAAGCACTACATGGGCTAATTGAGGACATTCAAGCCAACCAAGTTTCAAATGGTGCGAATTCAAGTTTTAAAGAGAGTCTAGACCTAATTAATATAATTGGAATACTTAATGGGTCAGACTAAGTAATAACAATCACTCCTATATAGGAGTTTATTGTATGTGCTGGAACTTGTCAGAAATTCCTCCAAAATAAGGATTTCTCCTAAGCAGGAATTTGTGCCTCTTTAGGATTGATATCTTAGCCTATAAATAGGCACCCCTTGTAAGCTATGGAAATCAGACAACTTTGAGTGAAATAAAAAGCAAGGGTTTTCTCCTTTGGTTCTTTTGAGAACTAACAAACTTATCAAGAAGTATTTGTTCTTGTGGCATTCCAATTGACCTATCACTCCTAATTTCTTCTTTTCTAGAGTGTGGCGTCCATATCCTTCTTAAATACTCTCGGTTTGTGTTCCTTCGAATGTTAGGTCTAGGGTTTCTGTTATTAAACTCTTGTTCAAGTATTTGCTATATAATGGCTAAATAATGAGGCCCTCTCTCCATTTCTTCCCACCAATGCTCCCCTTTTGTTGCAATAACTCATTCACACTTAATGAACATGAAAATAGCTTGTGTGTTCACAACAAGTAAAATATTCATGACAGCAAACACATTGACACTCCCTTGGAAATTGGAATTTGTTGAATTTCATTAAATAGAGAGTCTTTCATTGTGACTAGTATTTTGCTGCAGTATTCATTGTATAGTGGCTGAATAATGAGTCCCTCTCTTCATTTCTTCCTAACAAGAATCCACCTTTTGTTGCAATAACTCATTCACACTCAATCAATATAAAAATAGCTTGTCTACCCACTACAGGCAAAATATTCAAGGCAATAAGCACATTTACACCCTTTTGAAAATAGGAATTTCTTGAATTTCACTAAACAAGAAGTTTTTGATGATGACTAGCATCTTGTTCAAGTATTTGCTGTATAATGGCTGAATAATGAGGTCCTCTCTCCATTTCTTCCCACCAATGCTCCCCTTTTGTTGCAATAACTCATTCACACTTAATGAACATGAAAATAGCTTGTGTGTTCACAACAAGTAAAATATTCATGACAACAAACACATTGACACTCCCTTGGAAATTGGAATTTGTTGAATTTCATTAAACAAGGAGTCTTTCATGGTGACTAGTATTTTGCTCCATTATTCGTTTTATAGTGGCTGAATAATAAGTCCCTCTCTTTATTTCTTCCTAACAAGGATCCACCTTTTGTTGCAATAACTCATTCACACTTAATGAACATGAAAATCGCTTGGCTGCCCACTACAGGCAAAATATTCAAGGCTACAAGCACATTTACACTCCCTTGGAAATAGGAATTTCTTGCATTTCATTACACAAGAAGTCTTTGATGATAACTACTACTTTGTTCAAGCATTTTCTTGTACAATGGGGGAATAATGAGACCCTCTCTTCATTTATTCCTTAAAAGACAGCACCTTTGGTTGCAATAATTCATTAACACTTAATGAACATGAAAATAGCTTGTGTGTTCACAACAAGTAAAATATTCATGGCAGCAAAGATATTTACACTCCCTTGGAAATAGCAATTTGTTGAAGTTCATTAAATAAGGAGTCATTGATCATGACTAGTGTTTGGTTTGAGTATTGTTGTATAATGGATGAATAATGAGACCCTCTCTTCATTTATTCCTAAGAAGGCTACACCTTTTGTTGCAATAACTCATTCACACTTAATGAACATGAAAATAGCTTGTTTGTTCCCAACAATTAATATATTCATAGCTGCAAACACATTAACACTCCGTTGGAAATAAGAATTTGTTGAATTTCATTAAACAATGTGTCTTTGATGAGGACTAGCATTTTGTTCAAGTATTTGCTGTATAATGGCTGAAAATCAGACCCTCTCTTCATTTCTTCCTATCAAGGCTCCCTCTTTTGTTGCAAGGACTCGTTCACACTTAATGAACATGAAAATAGCTTGTGTGTTCACAAGAAGTACTATATTCATGGCAGCAAACACATTTACACTCCCATGGAAGTAGCAATTTGCTGAAATTCATTAAATAAATTAGTCTTTGATAATGACTAGCATTTGGTTCAAGTATTTGCTCTATAATGGCTGAATAATGAGACCATCTCTTCATTTTTTCTCTAGAAGGCTGCACCTTTTCTTGCCAAATCTCATTTGCACTTAACGAACATGAAAATAGCTTGTTTTTTCACAACAGTTAATATATTCATGCAGCAAACACATTTGCACTCCCTTGGAAATAGGAATTTGAAGAATTTCATTAAATAAGGTGTCTTTGATGATGACTACCATTTTGTTCAAGTATTTGCTGTATAATGGCTGAATAATGAGTCCCTCCCTTCATTTCTTCTGAACAAGGCTTCATCATTTGTTGCAATAACTCATTTACACTTAATGAACATGAAAATAGCTTGTGTGTTCACAAGAAGTAAAATATTCATGACAGCAAACACATTGACACTCCCTTGGAAATTGGAATTTGTTGAATTTCATTAAACAAGGAGTCTTTCATGGTGACTAGTATTTTGCTCCAGTATTCATTGTATAGTGGCTAAATAATGAGTCCCTCTCTTCATTTCTTCCTAACAAAGATCCACCTTTTGTTGCAATAACTCATTCACACTCAATCAAAATGAAATTAGCTTGTCTACCCACTACAGGCTAAATATTCAAGCCAACAAGCACATTTACACTCCCTTGGAAATAGGAATTTCTTGAATCTCATTAAACAAGAAGTCTTTGATGATGACTAGCATTTTGTTCGATTATTTTCTTGTATAATAGCAGAATAATGAGACCCTCTCTTCATTTCTTCCTAAGAAGGCTGCACCTTTTGTTGCAATAACTTATTCGCACTTAACAAACATGAAAACAGCTTGTTTGTTCACAACAGTTAATATATTCATGGCAGCAAACACAGTTACACTCCTCTGGATAGAGGAATTTGTTGAATTTCATTAAACAGGGAGTCTTTGATGATGACTACCATTTTGCTCAAGTATTCGTTGTATAATGGTTGAATAATGAGTCCCTCTCTTCATTTCTTCCTAGCAAGGATCCCCCTTTTGTTGCAATAACTAGTTCACACTTAATGAACATGAAAATAGCTTATGGGTTCACAAGAAGTAAAATATTCATGTCAGCAAAGATATTTACATTCCCTTGGAAATAGCAATTTCTTGAAATTCATTAAATAATGAGTCCTTGATCATGACTAGCAAATTCTTGAAATTCATTAAATAAGGAGTCCTTAATCATGACTAGCATTTGGTTCAAGTATTCGTTGTATAATGGTTGAATAATGAGTCCCTCTCTTCATTTCTTCCTAACAAGGATCCCCCTTTTGTTGCAATAACTAGTTCACACTTAATGAACATGAAAATAGCTTGTGGGTTCACAAGAAGTAAAATATTCATGTCAGCAAAGATATTTACACTCCCTTGGAAATCACAATTTCTTGAAATTCATTAAATAAGGAGTCCTTGATCATGACTAGCATTTGGTTCAAGCATTGTTGTATAATGGCTGAATAATGAGACCCTCTCTTCATTTCTTCCTAAGAAGACTGCACCTTTTGTTGCAATAACTCATTCACAATTAATGAACATCAAAGTAGCTTATTTGTTCCCAACAGTTAATATATTCATGGCAGCAAACATATTTACATTCCCTTGGAAATAGGAAATTGTTGAATTTCATTAAACAATGAGTCTTTAATGATGACTAGCATTTGGTTTAAGTATTTGTTGTATAATGGCTGAATAATGAGACACTCTCATCATTTCTTCCCTAGAAGGCTGCACCTTTTGTTGCAAAAATTCATACACACTTAATGACCATTAAAATAGCTTGTTTGCCCACTACAGGCAAAATATTCAAGGCAACAAGCACATTTACACTCCCTTGGAAATAGGAATTTCTTGAATTTCATTAAATAAGGAGTCTTTGATGATGACTAGGATTTTGTTCAAGTATTTGTTGTATAATGGCTGAATAACGAGGCCACCTCTTCATTTCTTCCTATCAATGCTCCCCTTTAGTTGCAATAACTCATTTACACTTAAGGAACATGAAAATACCTTGTGTGTTCACAAGAAGTAAAATATTCATGACAGCAAACACATTTACACTCCCTTGGAAATAGGAATTTGTTGAATTTCATTAAACAAGGAGTCCTTCATGATGACTAGCATTTTGCTCAAGTATTTTTTGCATAATGGCTGAATAATGAGTCCCTCTCTTGATTTCTTCCAAACAAGGATCCACCTTTTGTTGCAATAACTCATTCACATTTAATGAACATGAAAATAGCATGTGTGTTCACAACAAGTAAAATATTCATGACAACAAATACATTTACACTCCCTTGGAAATAGGAATTTGTTGAATTTCATTAAACAATGAGTCTTTGATGGTGACTAGCATTTTGCTCAAGTTTTTTTTCACATAATGGCTGAATAATGAGTCCCTCTCTTCATTTCTTCCAAACAAGGATCCAACATTTGTTACAATAACTCATTCACACTTAATGAACGTGAAAATAGCTTGTCTGCCCACTATAGGCAAAATATTCAAGGCAGCTAGCCCATTTATACTCCCTTAGAAATAGGAATTTCTTTAATTTGATTGAACAAGAAGTCTTTGAGATGACTAGTATTTTGTTCAACTATTTGCTATATAATGGTTGAATAATGAGGCCCTCTCTTCATTTCATCCTATCAATGCTCCCCTTTTGTTGCAATAACTCATTCACACTTAATGAAGATGAAAATAACTTATGTGTTCACAACAAGTAACATATTCATAGCAGCCAACACATTTACTCTCCCATGGAAATATCAATTTGCTAAAATTCATTAAACAAGGAGTCATTGATGATGACTAGCATTTGTTCAAGTATTTGTTGTATAATGGCTGAATAATGAGACCCTTTCTCCATTTCTTGCTATCAAGGCCCTCCCTTTATGGCAATAACTCATTCACACTTAACGAACATGAAAATAGCTTGTGTGTTCACAACAAGTAATATATTCATGGCAACAAACACATTTACACTTCCATGGAAATAGAAATTTGCTGAAATTCATTAAATAAGGAGTCTTTGATGATGATTAGTGTTAGGTTCAAGAATTTGCTGTATAATGGCGGAAGAATGAGTCCCCTCTATTCATTTCTTCCTAGGAAGGCTGTTCCTTTTGTTGCAGCAACACATTCACTCTCAATGAACATGAAAACAGCTTGTCTGTACACAACAGCTACTATGTTCATGACTGCAGACACATTTACACTCCCTTGGAAATAGGAATTTGTTGAATTTCATTAAACAATGAGTCTTTGATGATGACTAGCATTTTGCTCAATATTTGGTTGTATAATGGCTTAATAATGAGTTCCTCTCTTCATTTCTTCCAAACAAGGATGCACCTTTTGTTGCAATAACTCATTCACACTTAATGAAGGAGTCTTTGATGATGACTAGCATTTTGTTCCTGTATTTGCTGTATAATGGCTGAATAATGAGAGCCTCTCTTCATTTCTTCATTGCAACCATCAACCTTTTGTTGCGACAACTCATTCACACTTAATGAACATCAAAGTAGCTTGTTTTTTCACAATAGTTAATATATTCAAGGCAGCAAACACATTTACACTCCCTTTTTAAATCAGAATTTGTTGAATTTCGTTAATAAGGAGTCTTTGGCAATGACTAGCATTTTGTTCTAGTATTTGCTGTATAATGGCTGAATAATGTGTCCGTCTCTTCATTTCATCCCTGCAACCATCAACCTTTGTTTCAACAACTCATTCGCACTTTAACGAACATGAAAACAGCTTTGTTGTTCACAACAGTTAATAAATTCATGGCCACAAACACATTTACACTCCCATTTAAATCAGGATTTGTTGACTATTGTTAATATAAGCAGTCTTTGGTAATGATTAGCATTTTGTTGCAGTATTTTCTATATAATGGCTGAATAATGAGTCCCTCTCTTCATTTCTTCCTTGCAAGCATCAAACTTTTGTTGCTAGAACTCATTCACACTTACTGAACGTTAAAATAGCTTGTTTGTTCCACAACAGTTAATAAATTCATGGCAGCAAAAACATTTACACTCCCTTTTAAGTAGGAATTTGTTGATGTTGTTCCACAGCCTTGTATGTGTTGTAATTGTTGTCAACTAGATCTAAGTGTGCAAGCAGAAGTGGCTCATATCTCTGGAATTACGGGATAAGACTAGCATGTCAAATAACCTCATAAAGTGATCTCCTTGGAGTGAACTTGTAGAGGGAGTTTAGCATTGCTTAAGTCTCAGTTGTGACAAGGTTGGTATACGGATAATAAGTTCATAAGAAGTTAAATCTGCAAGTCCGTAAGCTTGTCCTAAGACTAAGTCCAGGAGCAAAAGTCCAGAGGAAGTGTTCGTAAGGACGGTCCGCAGGATGATTCCGTAATAAGATTCCGTAAGAAGATTCCGTAAGAAGATTCCATAAGATTGTTCGAAGGACAAGTTCAGAGGAAGATTCCATAACATTGGTCTATAAGAAGACCACTCCACATGATAAACAGTGGATTTTGGTGTTACGGAGTAATTCTGGAGGAGCGGAGCAATTTCAGAAGCGGATGAACAGTGAAGTATGAGGTTACGGAGCAATTCCGAAGTTATAGAGCGATTCCGTAGTTACGGAGTAATTCCATGGTTACGGAGTGATTCCAGAGGAGCGGAATAATTCTGGGTTACAGACAGACAGGGAGTCCAAAAGAAGGGAAGGTTACGGAATTTTAACTTAGCATTTCCAAAAGATGGGCAGTTACGGGGGCTGTTTCTTCTGTACATTTTTAACTGTTCATGGACAATCCTGGCTGTTCATTCAAGCATTCAAAGGATGAGATTTTAGTAGAAAGAAAAGAGCAGGAAAGGAAGTCTGTCACAGCTACAATAAACCCTACTAGGGTTTCCATACAGGGCAGTATATAAACCAAGACTTATCTCTTTTTAAGGGTACGTGTGAGACAACTTAGTGAAGACATTCTGTGAAGCTTAGAAAGAACTCAACGAATTTCCAGATTTCTTCAAGAGAGGTTAGAGAGTGTTTTGGTGATCTTCCAAGCGGCAGTAAAGTAGCCTATTCAAATCAAGCAGAGGCAAGACAAGCTAGAAGAAGGGTAGACACAGTAAATGACACTCTTTGTATTGTGATTGCTTTGTATTTGTAATAGTGAAGGAGTAGAAGATTAAGACATCCATTGTAACTACATTGTAATCATAGGGGATACCACACTAGTATTCTCAAGTATAGTGGATTGTCTCGGTAGAGGAAGAATCCCTACCATTGTGGAGTAGGTCACATGGGCCGAACCACGTAAATCTCTTGTGTCCTTGCTTTGAATTTACATTCTGTGTTTTTGAATTGAGTACTTTGGCTTAAATTATCAGAGTTTTTCAAGAGGGTGATATTGATTCACCCCCCTCTGTGCTGTATCACAAACTAGTAGACCTTAGGGTGAAGTTGGGAACTTCAATTGGTATCAGAGCTTAGGTTCACCAGTTTGAAGCTTAACAGCTTGGTGTACTAGCTTGAAAGGGTTCAGAAGTTTTAATTTGTTCAGCAANTATTTGTTGTATAATGGCTGAATAATGAGTCCCTTGTTCATTGCCTGACAAGGATCCATGTTTTGTTGCAACAACTATTCACACCTAATGAACATGAAAATAGCATGTCTGTTCACAATAGTTACTATATTCATGACAGCAAACACATTTACACTCCCATTGAAATAGCAATTTGCTGAAATTCATTAAATAAAGAGTCTTTTATCCTAACTAGTGTTTAGTTCAAGTATTTGCTATATAAAGGCTGAATAATGAGACCCTCTCTTCATTTCATCCTAAGAAGGCTGCACCTTTTCTTGCAATAACTCATTCACACTTAATGAACATGAAAATAGCTTGTGTGTTCACAACAATTAAAATATTCTTGGCAGCAAACACATTTAGACTCCTTGGAAATAGGAACTTGTTGAATTTCATTAAATAAGGAGTCTTTGATGGTGACTAGCATTTTGTTCAAGTATTTGCAGTAAAGTGGCTGAATAATGAGACCCTCTATTCATTTCCTCCTTACAAGGTTCAACTTTTTGTTGCAACAACTCATTCACACTTAATGAACATGAAAAAAGCATGTTTGTTCCCCACAGTTTATATATTCATGACAGCAAACACATTTAAACTCCCTTGGAAATAGGAATTTGTTGAATTTCATTGAACAAGATGTCTTTGATGATGACTAGCATTTTGTTCAAGTATTTGCTGTATAATGGCTGAATAATGAGTCCTTCTCTTCGTTTCTTCCGAACAAGGTTCCACCAAACATGTGGATATTTAATAGCTTGTGTGTTTGCAACAATTAAAATATTCTTGGCAGTAATGATATTTACACTCCCTCGGAATTAGGAACTTGTTGAATTTCATTAAACAAGGAGTCTTTGATGATAACTAGTATTTTGTTCAAATATTTGCTGTATAATGGCAGAATAATGAAACGCTCTCTTCATTTCCTCCTTACAAGGATCAACCTCTTGTTGCAACAACTCATTCACACTTAATGAACATGAAAATAGCATGTCTGTTCACAACAGTTACTATATTCATGGCTGCAAACACATTTACACCCCCTTGGAAATTGGAATTTGTTGAATTTCATTAAACAAGGAGTCTTTGATGGTGACTAGCATTTTGTTCAAGTATTTGCTGTATAATGGTGACTGGCTTTTTGCTGAAGTATTTGTTGTATATTGGCTGAATAATGAGTCCCTCCGTTCATTTCTACCTGACAAGGATCTACATTTTCTTGCAATAACTCATTAACACTTAATGAACATGAAAATAACTTGTCTACCTGCTGCAGGCAAAATATTAAGGCAACAAGCACATTTACACTCCCTTGGAAATAGGAATTTCTTGAATTTCATTAAAGAAGAAGTCTTTGATGTTGACTAGCATTTTCTTCAAGTATTTTCTTGTAAAATGGCAGAATAATGAGATCCTCTCTTCATTTCTTCCAAACAAGGCTCCACCATTTGTTGCAATAACTCATTCAAACTTAATGAACATGAAAATAGCTTGCGTGTTGACAACAAGCAAAATATTTAATATATTCATAGTAGCAAAGACATTTACATTAACTTGGAAATTGGAATTTGTTGAATTTCATTAAACAAGGAGTCTTTGATGATGACAAGCATTTTGTTCAAGTATTTGCTGTATAATGGCCGAATAATGAGAGCCTCTCTTCATTTCTTCCTATAAAGGCTGCACCTTTTATTGCAACAACTCATTCACACTCAATGAACCTAAAAATAGCTTGTTTGCAGATAAGAGTTAATATATTCATGGCAGCAAACACATTTACACTCCCTCGGAAATAGGAATTTGTTGAATTTCATTAAACAAGGAGTCTTTGATGATGACTAGCATTTTGTTCAAGTATTTGTTGTATAACAGCTGAATATTGAGTCCCTCTATTCATTTTTCCTCACAAGGATGCACCTTTTGTTGCAATAATTGTTTCACACTTAATGAACATGAAAATAGCTTGTTTGTTCACAACAATTACTATATTCATGGCAACAAACACATTTACACTCCCTTCGAAGTAGGAATTTGTTGAATTTCATTAAACAAGGAGTCTTTGATGGTGACTAGTATTTTGTTCAAGTATTTGCTATATAATGGCTGAATAATTAGACCTTTTCTTCATTTCCTCCTTACAACGATCAACCTTCTATTGCAACAACTCATTTACACTTAATGAACATGAAAATAGCATGCCTGTTCACAACAATTACTATATTCACATCAGAAAACACATTTACACTCCATTGGAAATAGGAATTTGTTGAATTTCATTAAACAAGCAGTCTTTGATGGGGACTAGCATTTTGTTCAAGTATTTGCTGTGTAATGGCTGAATAATGAGTCCCTCTCTTTAATTCTTCCTAACAAGGTTCCACCTTTTCTTGCAATAACTCATTAACACTTAATGAACATGACAATAACTTGTTTATTCCCAAGAGTTAATATATTAATGGCAGCAAACACATATGCACTCCCTTGGAAATAGGTATTTGTTGAAATTCATTAAATAAGGAGTCTTTGATCATGACTAGCATTTGGTTTAAGTATTTTCTCTAAAATGCCTAAATAATGAGACCCTCTCTTCATTTCTTCCTAAGAAGGCTGCACCTTTTGATGCAAGAACTCATTCACACTTAATGAATATGAAAATAGCTTGTGTGATCACAACAATTAAAATATTCTTGGCAGCAAAAACATTTACACTCCCTTGGAAATAAGAACTTGTTGAATTTCATTAAATAAGGAGTCTTTGATGGTGACTAGCATTTTGTTCAAGTAGTTTCCGTATAATGGCTGAATAATGAGACCCTCTCTTCATTTCCTCCTTACAAGGATCAACCTCTTGTTGCAATAACTCATTCACACTTAATGAACATTAAAATAGCATGTCTATTCACAACAGTTACTATATTCATGACTGCAAACACATTTACCTTCCCTTGGAAATAGGAATTTGTTAAATTTTGTTAAAGAAGGAGTCTTTGATGGTGACTGGCATTTTGTCCAAGTATTTGTTGTATAATGGCTGAATAATGAGACCCTCTCTTCATTTCCTCCTTACAAGGATCAACCTTTTGTTGCAACAACTCATTCACACTTAATGAACATGAAAATAGCATGCCTGTTCACAATAGTTATTATATTCACGTCAGCAAACACATTTACACTCCCTTGGAAATAGGAATTTGTTGAATTTCATTAAACAAGCAGTCTTTGATTGTGACTAGCATTTTGTTCAATTATTTAATGTATAATGGCTAAATAATGAGACCCTCTCTTCATTTCCTCCTTACAAGGATCAACCTCTTGTTGCAACAACTCATTCACACTTAATGAACATGAAAATGGCATGTCTGTTCACAACAGTTACTATATTCATGGCTGCAAACACATTTACACTCCCTTGGAAATAGGAATTTGTTGAATTTCATTAAACAATGAGTCTTTGATGGTGACTAGCATTTTGTTCAAGTATTTGTTGTATAATGGATGAATAATGAGACGCTCTTTTCATTTCTTCCTTGCAAGCATCAACCTTTTTTTGCAACAACTCATTCTCACTTAATGAACATGATAATAGCTTGTGTGTTCACAACAAGTAAACTTTTTCTGGCAGTAAAGATATTTACAATCCCTTGGAAATAGAAATTTGTTGAAATTCATTAAATAAGGTGTCTTTCATCATGACTAGCCTTCGGTTGAAGTATTTGCAGTATAACGGCTCAATAATGAGACCCTTTTTTCATTTCTTCCTAAGAAGGCTGCACATTTTGTTGCAATAAGTCAATCACACTTAATGAACATGAAAATAGCTTGTTTGTTCCCAACGGTTAATATATTCATGGCAGTGAACACATGTACACTCCCTTGGAAACGGGAATTTGTTGAATTTCCTTACACAAAGAGTCTTTGATGATGACTAGCATTTGGTTCAAGTATTTCCTATATAATGGCTAAATAATGAGATCCTCTCTTCATTTCTTCCTATCAAGGCTTCCCCTTTTGTTGCAATAACTCTTTCACACTCAATGAACATGAAAATAGCTTGTGTGTTCACAACAAGTAATTTATTCATGGCAGTAAACACATTCACACTCCCATGGAAATAGCAATTTGCTGAAATTCGTTAAATAAGGAGTCCTTGATCATGACTAGCATTTGGTTCAAGTATTTGCAGTATAATGGCTGAATAATGAGACCCTCTCTTCATTTCTTCCTTAGAAGGCTGCACCTTTTCTTGCAATAACTCATTCACACTTAATGAACAAGAAAATAGCTTATTTGTTCCCAATAGTTAATATATTCATGGCAGCAAACACATTTACACTTCTTTGGAAATAGGAATTTGTTGAATTTCATTAAACAAGTAGTCTTTGATGATGACTAGCATTTTGTTCAAGTATTTGCTGTATAATTGCTGAATAATGAGACCCTCTCTTCATTTCTTCCTATCAAGGCTCCCCCTTTAGTTGCAACAGCTCATTCACACTCAATGAACATGAAAATTGCTTGTTTGTAGACAACAGTTAATATATTCATGGCAGCAAACATATTTACACTCCCTTGGAAATAGCAATTTGATGAAATTCATTAAATAAGGAGTCATTGATGATGACTAGTGTTTGGTTCAAGTATTTGTTGTCTAATGGCTGAATAATGAGACCCTCTCTTCATTTCCTCCTAAGAAGGCTGCACCTTTTGTTGCAACAACTCATTCACACTCAATGAACATGAAAATAGCTTGTTTGTTCACAACAGCTACCATATTCACGGCAGCAAACAAATTTACACTGCCTTGGAATTAGGAATTTGTTGAATTTTATTAAACAAGGAGTCTTTGATGGTGACTAGCATTTTGCTCAAGTATTTGTTGTGTAATGGCTGAATAATGAGTCCCTCTGTTCATTTCTTCCTAATAAGGATCCACCTTTTGTTGCAATAACTCATTCACACTTAATGAACAAGAAAACAGCTTCTCTGCCCACTACAGGCAAAATATTAAAGGCAACAAGCACATTTACACTCTCTTGGAAATAGGAATTTCTTGAATTTCATCAAACAAGAAGTCTTTCATGATGACTAGCATTTTCTTCAAGTGTTTTCTTGTATAATGGCGGAATAATGAGGTTCCACCATTTGTTGCAATTACTCAATGAAATAGCAATTTGTTGAAACTTTTTAAATAAGGAGTCGTTGATGATGACTACCATTTGATTCAAGTATTTGCTGTATAATGCTGAATAATGAGTCCCTCTCTTCATTTCTTCCTAAGAAGGCAGCACCTTTTGTTGCAAAAACTCTTTCACACTTAATGAATATGAAAATAGCTTGTGTGTTCACAATAAGTAATATATTCATGGCAGCAAACACATTCACACTCCCATGGAAATAGCAATTTGCTGAAATTCATTAAATAAGGTGTCTTTGATGTTGACTAGCATTTGGTTCAAGTATTTGCTGCAAAATGACTGAATAATGAGACCCTCTCTTCATTTCATCCTTAGAAGGTGCACCTTTTGTTGCAATAACTCATTCACACTTAATGAACATGAAAATAGCATGTCTGTTCACAACAGTTACTATCTTCATGGCAGCAATCACATTTACACTCCCATGGAAATAGCAATTAGCTGAAATTCATTAAATAAGGAGTCTTTGATGATGACTAGCATTTGGTTCAAGTATTTGCTGTATAATGGCTGAATAATGAGACCCTCTCTTCATTTCTTCCTTAGAAGGCTGCACCTTTTGTTGCAATAACTCATCCACACTTAATGAAGATGAAAATAGCTTGCTTGTTCACAACAGTTAATTTATTCATGGCAGCAAACACATTTACACTCCCTTGGAAATCGGAATTTGTTAAATTTCATTAAACAAGGAGTCTTTGATGGTGACTAGCATTTTGTTCAAGTATTTGCTGTATAATGGCTGAATAATGAGACCCTCTCTTCATTTGTTTGTTAGAAGGCTGCACCTTTTGTTGCAATAACTCATTCACAATTAATGAACATGAAATTAGCTCGTTTGTTCACAACATCTAATATATTCATGGCAGCAAACACATTTACACTCCCTTGTAAATAGCAATTTGTAGAAATTCATTAAATATGGAGTCTTTGATGATGACAAGTGTTTGGTTCAAGTATTTGCTGTATAATGGCTGAATAATGAATCCCTCTCTTCATTTCTTCCTAAGAATGCTGCACCTTTTGTTGGAACAACTCATTCACACTCAAGGAACATGAAAATAGCTTATCTGTTCACAACAGATACTATATTCACGGTAGCGAACACATTTACACTTCCTTGGAAATAGGAATTTGTTGAATTTCATTAAATAAAGAGTCTTTGATGGTCACTAACATTTTGCTCAAGTATTTGTTGTATAACGACTGAATAATGAGTCCCTCTATTCATTTCTTCCTGACAAAGATCCACCTTTTGTTGCAATAACTCATTCACACTTAATAAACCTGAAAGTAGCTTGTTTGTTCACAACAGTTACTATATTCATGGTAGCAAACACATTTACACTCCCTTGGAAATAGGAATATGTTGAATTTGATTAAACAAGGAGTCTTTGATGGTGACTAGCATTTTGTACAAGTATTTGGTGTATAATGGCTGAATAATGAGACCCTCTCTTCATTTCCTCCATACAAGGATCAACCTTTTGTTGCAACATCTCATTCACACTTAATGAACATGGAAATAGCATGTCTGTTCACAAACAGTTACTATATTCATGGAAAAAACAAATTTTGATATGAACTCCGATTATTTGTAAACAGAACCCAACACCAGTGTTGGTATAGGATCATTCTAACAAAGGTTAAGGGATTTTGGAGTTTTGATCCAATGATTATAAACAAACAAGAACCATAATTATAAGATTCAAACGCCACTCCCAACAACAAAAATGTTGAAGAAGAGAAGTCCATTGAACCAACACACTCAAGTATGAAAGTTCATAATTAGTTCTCAAAGAACCAAAGAAAATAGCTCATACACTCATCATTTGCCATCCTTCCCTCCAGCCACCCTTTTTATATGCTAACCCCCCTAAAACCCTAGCTAATAAGATGGGCTTATTAAGGAAATTCGTCCAATCTGCCAGCCACCCTTTTTATATGCTAACCCCCAAAAACCCTAGCTAATAAGATGGGCTTATTAAGGAAATTCGTCCAACCTACTAAATAATAATAAAAACCCATGAAAATAACCCATTTAAATGCCCAAACATAGGCTCCCAAATCCAACTTCCTTCCCAAGGTCATGGTTCTCAAATTCCTCCACAGATGACACATTTGCAAGCCCTGGTGAAGCCTTCATCATCCTTAACTCGTACCTAGCAACTTCCTGATAGTAAATGTCACACAACAAGTTATTGAGAGCTTCCTTTATTTTCTTTGACCTTGCCCTTGTCATTGGTCCTCTAAGGTTTTGCAAAGCATCAACTCCCTTGTTGATTTGAGCTGGTACAATATGGCTGCCATCCTTCCTGCTCTCCTCAAGATGATTTGTCCTTAAATCAACACCTACATCATCAAAAAGAAAAGGAGAAAAGTCAAACACATTAAATGTTGCACTCACATTATACTCACCCAGCAAGTCAAGTTTATATTCATTATCGTTAACTCTTGCCACCACTTGAAAAGGACCATCTCCCCTTGGTTGCAACTTTGATTTCCTTTGCTTAGGAAATTTATCCTTCCACAAATGTACCCAGACCCAATCACCAGGTTCAAAGGTGATATGCCTACGACCTTTGTTGGCTTATGTTTCATATTGTTTGGTTTTTTTCTCAATATTAAGCCTAGCTTTCTCATGAAGTTACCTAACCACTTCAACCTTCTTTTTTCCATCTAAATAAACCCTGTCCTATATAGGCAATGGTACTAAATCTAAAGGAGATAATGGATTAAAACCATAAACAAGCTCGAAAGGAGAATAACCTATGGCACTATGAACAACACGATTATAGGCAAACTCCACAAAAGGCAAACATTCCTCCCAGGTTCTAGGGTTCTTACTAATAACAGCATGCAACAATGTACCAAGAGTTCAATTTACTACCTCAGTCTGTCCATTGGTTTATGGATGGCAAGTTGTAGAAAACAACAACTTTGTTCCAACCTTACCCTATAATGTTTTCCAAAAATGGCTCAAAAATTTTGCATCACGATTTGACACAATACTCTTCGACACTCCATGTAAGCGAACAATCTCTCTAAAAAATAAGTCTGCAACGTGTGTGGCATCATCTATTTTGGTGTAAGCAATGAAATGCGCCATCTTTGAAAACCTGTCAACTACAACAAGAATACAATCTCAGCCCTTCTTAGACCTAAGTAACCCAAGAATAAAATCCATAGAGATGTTGGTCCAAGGTTCACAAGGAATTTCTAAGGGCATATACTTACCATGGGGCAAAACCCTAGACTTAGCTTGTCTACAGGTAATACACTTGGCACAAACTCTTTCAACATCCCTTTTCATATATGGCCAAAAGAAATGTTCATTTAAAACATCAAAAGTCTTTTGAATGCCAAAGTGTCCCATTAAACCACCCCCATAAGCTTCTCTCACGAGTAATGCTCTTATAGACCCTTGAGGAATACAAAGCTTATTTAGTCAAAACAAATACCCCCAATCCTAATGCCTGATGCATCACATTCAATTTCAAAGATCTTAGAAAAATCAGGCAAAGCAAGAAGTGGTGCATTACACAACTTAGTCTTAAGCAAATCAAAGGCATCTTGTTGTTCCTTACTCCATTTGAAACCCACACTCTTTTTAATCACCTCACTTAATGGTGCAGTTATGGTACTAAAATCCTTAATGAACCTCCCATAAAAGCTAGCCAAACCATGGAAACTCCTCACATCACTCACACTCTTAGGTGTAGGCCATTCTTGAATTACCTTAATCTTCTCTTTATCAACCTCTATGCCATGAGCAGACACAACATAACCCAAGAAAATAACATGATCCTTGCAAAAATTGCATTTCTTCACGTTGGCATGCAATTTCTATTTCCTCAAAACATCAAGCATGTAATGCAAATGTTCAACATGCTCTTCTAAATTCCTACTGTATACTAATATGTCATCAAAATAAGCCACAACAAACTTTCCTAAGAAAGGTCTCAAAACATGATTCATTAATCTCATAAAGGGCATAACTAACCTTTCATACAAACCATGATTGGTCTTGAATGTAGTTTTCCATTCATCTCTTTCCCTTATCCTAATTTGATGATACCCACTCTTAAGGCCAATTTTAGAGAAGTAACACGCACCATATAATTCATCTAACATATCATCAAGCCTAGGTATAGGATGTCGATACTTAACAGTTATTTTGTTGATAGCTCTACAATCGACACACATCCTCCAAGATTCATCTTTCTTTGGCACAAGCAACACTGGCACTGCACATGGACTCATGCTCTCCCTTACATGTCCCTTACATGACTGAATAATAAGACCCTCTCTTCATTTCTTCCTCAGACGGATGCACCTTTTGTTGCAACAACTGATTCACACTCAAGGAACATGAAAATAGCTTGTCTGTTCACAATAGATACTATATTCATGAAAGCAAATACATTTACACTCCCTTGGAAATAGGAATTTGTTGAATTTCATTAAACAAGCAGTCTTTGATGGTGATTAGCATTTTACTCAAGTATTTGTTGTATAATGGCTGAATAATGAGTCCCTCTGTTCATTTCTTCCTAACAACGATACACCTTTTGTCGCAATAACTCCTTCACACTAAATCAACCTAAAAATACCTTGTCTCTTCACAATAGTTACTATATTCATTGCAGCAAACACATTTACACTCCCTTGGAAATAGGAATTTGTTGAATTTCATTAAACAAGGAGTCTTTGATGGTGATTAGCATTTTGCTCAAGTATTTGTTGTATAATGGCTGAATAATGAGTCCCTCTGTTCATTTCTTCCTAACAACGATACACCTTTTGTCGCAATAACTCATTCACACTTAATGAATATGAAAATAGCTTGTCTGCCCACTACAGGCAAAATATTCAAGGCAACAAGAATATTTACAGTCCTTTGGAAATAAGAATTTCTTGAATTTCATTAATCCAGAAGTCTTTGATGATAACTAGCATTTTCATCAAGTATTTTCTTGTATAATGAAGGAATAATGAGACCCTCTTGTCATTTCTTCAGAAGAAGGCTCTACCATTTGTTGCAATAACTTATTCACACTTAATGAACATGAAAATAGCTTATGTGTTCCCAAGTAAAATATTCATGGCAGCAAAGATATTTACACTCCCTTGGAAATAGCAATTTAATGAAATTCATTAAATAAGGAGTCTTTAATCATGACTCGCATTTGGTTCAAGTATTTGCTGTATGATGGCTGAATAATGAGACCCTCTCTTCATTTCTTCCTAAGATGGCTGCACCTTTTGTTGCAATAAGTCATTCACACTTAATGAACATGAAAATAGCTTGTGTGTTCACAACAAGTAATATATTCATGGCAGCAAACACATTTACAGTCCCATGGAAATAGGAATTTTCTGAAATTCATTAAATAAGGAGTCTTTGATGATGACTAGCATTTGGTTCAAGTATTTGCTGTATAATGGCTGAATAATGAGACCCTCTCTTCATTTATTCCTAAGAAGGCTGCACCTTTTGTTGCAACAACTCATTCACACTCAAGGAACATGAAAACAGCTTGTCTTTTCATAACAGATACAATATTCATGGCAGCAAACACATTTACACACCCTTGGAAATAGGAATTTGTTGAATTTCATTAAACAAGGAGTCTTTGATGGTGACTAGCATTTTGCTCAAGTATTTGTTGTATAATGGCTGAATAATGAGTTCCTCTGTTGATTTCTTCCTAACAAGGATCCACCTTTTATTGCAATAACTCATTCACACTTAATGAACATGAAAATAGCTTGTCTGTTCACAACAGTTACTATATTCTTGGCAGCAAACGATTTGCTGAAATTCATTAAATAAGGAGTCTTTGATCATGACTAGCATTTGGTTCAAGTATTTGCTGTATAATGGCTGAATAATGAGACCCTTTCTTCATTTCTTCCTAAGAAGGCTGCACTTTTTATTGCAATAACTCATTCACATTTAATGAACATGAAAATAGCTTGTTTGTTCACAACAGTTAATATATTCATGGCAGCAAACACATTTGCACCCCATGGTGATGGAAGCCATATTGTACCAGCTCAAATCAACAAGGGAGTTGATGCTTTGCAAAACCTTGGAGGACCAATGACAACGGCAAGGTGAAAGAAAATAAAGGAAGCTCTCAACGACTTGTTGAGTGACATTTACTATTAGGAAGTTGCTAGGTATGAGTTAAGGACGATGGAGGACATTTACTTCAAGTATTTGTTGTATAACGGCTGAATAATGAGTCCCTCTGTTCATTTCTTCCTAACAAGGATCCTTCATTTGTTGCAATAACTCATTCACTCTTAATGAACATGAAGATAGCTTGTCTGCCCACTACAGGCAAAATATTCAAGTCCACAAGCACATTTACACTCCCTTGAAAATAAGAATTTCTTGAATTTCATTAAACAAGAAGTTTTCGATGATGGCTAGCATTTTCTTCAAGTATTTTCTTGTATAATGGTGGAATAATGCGACCCTCTCTTCATTTCTTCATAACAAACTCCACCATTTGTTGCAATAACTAATTCACACTTAATGAACATGAAAATAGCTTGCGTGTTCACAACAAGTAAAATATTCATGGCAGCAAAGATATTTACACTCCCTTGGAAATAACAATTTGTTGAATTTCATTAAACAAGGAGTCTTTGAGGATGACTAGCATTTTGCTCAAGTATTTGTTGTATAATGGTGGAATAATGATTCCATCTGTTCGTTTCTTCCTAACAAGGATCCACCTTTTGTTGCAATAACTCAATGACACTTAACGAACATGAAAATAGATAGTCTGCCCACTACAGGCAAAATATTCGAGGCAACAAGCACATTTACACTCCCTTGGAAATAGGAATTTCTTGAATTTCATTAAATGAGAAGTTTTTGATGATGACTAACATTTTCTTCAAGTAGTTTCTTATATAATGGCAGAATAATTAGTTCCTCTTTTCATTTCTTCCAAACAAGGCTCCACCATTTGTTGCAATAACCCATTCACACTTAATGAACATGAAAATAGCTTGTGTGTTCACAACAACTATACACTCCCTTGGAAATAGAAATTTGTTGAAATTCATTAAATAAGGGGTCTTTCATGAGGACTAGTGTTTGGTTCAAGTATTTTCTATATAACAGCTGAAAAAAGAGACCTTCTCTTCATTTCTTCCTAAGAAGGCTGCACCTTTTGTTGCAACAACTCATTCATGCTCAATGAACATGAAAATACCTTGTCTGTTCACAACAAATACTATACTCATGGCAGCAAACACATTTACACTCCCTTGGAAATAGGAATTTGTTGAATTTCATTAAACAAGAAGTCTTTGATGGTGACTATCATTTTGCTCAAGTATTTGTTGTATAATGGCTAAATAATGAGTCTTTCTATTCATTTCTTCCTAACAAGGATCCATCTTTTGTTGCAATAACCCATTCACACTTAAAGAACATGAAAATAGCTTATCTGCCCACTACAGGCAAAATATTCAAGGCAACAAGAACATTTACACTTCCTTGGAAATAGGAATTTCTTGAATTTCATTAAACAAGAAGTCTTTGATGATGGCTAACATTTTCTTCAAGTATTTTCTTCTATAATGGCGGAATAATGAAACCCTCTCTTCATTTCTTCCAAGGAAGGCTCCACCATTTGTTCCAATAACTCATTCACACTTAATAAAAATAGCTTGTGTGTTCAGAACAAGTAAAATATTCATGGCAGCAAAGTTATTTACACTCCATTGGAAAAAGCAATTTGTTGAAATTCATTAAATAAGGAGTCTTTGATCATCACAAGTGTTAGGTTCATGTACTTGCTGTATAATGGCTGAATAATGAGACCCTCTCATCATTTCTTCCTAAGAAGGCTGCACCTTTTGTTGCAACAACTGATTCACACTCAATGAACATGAAAATAGCTTGTGCGTTCACAACAAGTAATAATATTCATGGCAGCAAAGTTATTTACACTCCCTTGGAAAGAGCAATTTGTTGAAATTCATTAAATAAGGAGTCTTTGACCATCACTAGTGTTTGGCTCATGTATTTGCTGTAAAATGGCTGAATAATGTGATCCTCTCTTCATTTCTTCCTAAGAAGGCTGCACCTTTTGTTGCAACAACTGATTCACACTCAATGAACATGAAAATAGCTTGTGCATTCCTGACAAGTAAAATATTCATGGCAGCAAAGTTATTTACACTCCCTCGGAAAGAGCAATTTGATGGAATACATTAAATAAGGAGTCTTTGATGATGACTAGCATTTGGTTCAAGTATTTGCTGTATAATGGCTGAATAATGAGACCCTCTCTTCATTTCTTCCTAAGAAGGCTGTACCTTTTGTTGCAATAACTCATGCACAGTTAATGAACATGAAAATAGCTCTTGTGTTCACAACAAGTAAAATATTCATGGCAGCAAACACATTTACACTCCCATGGAAATGGCAATTTGTTGACATTCATTATATAAGGAGTCTTTGATCATGACTAGCGTTTGGTTCATGTATTTGCTGTATAATGGCTGAATAATGAGATCCTCTCTTCATTTCTTCCTAAGAAGGCTGCACCTTTTGTTGCAATAACTCATTCACACTCAATGAACATGAAAATAGCTTGTCTGTTCACAACAGATATTATATTCACGGCAGGAAACACATTTACACTCCGTTGGAAATAGCAATTTGTTTAAATTCATTAAATAAGGAGTCTTTGATGACGACTAGCAATTTGGTTCAAGTATTTGCTGTATGATGGCTGAATAATGAGACCCTCTCTGCATTTCTTCTTAAGAAGGCTGTACCTTTCGTTGCAATAACTCATTCACACTTAATGAACGTGAAAACATCTTGTCTGCCCACTACAGGGAAAATATTCAAGGCAACAAGCACATTTACACTCCCTTGGAAATAGGAATTTCATTAAACAAGAAGTCTTTGATCATGACTAGCATTTTGTTCAAGTATTTGCTGTATAATGGTTGAATAATTAGACCCTCTCTTCATTTCTTCCTCAGAAAGCTGCACCTTTTGTTGCAATAACTCATTCACACTTAATGAACATGAAAATAGCTTGTGTGTTCACAACAAGTAAAATATTCATGATGGCAAACACATTTACACTCTCTTGGAAAAAGCAATTTGTTGAAATTCATTAAATAAGGAGTCTCTGATGATGACTAGCAGTTGGTTCAACTATTTGCTGTATAATGGCAGAGTAATGAGACCCTTTCTTCATTTCTTCCTAAGAAGGCTGCACCTTTTGTTGCAATAACTCATTCACACTTAATGAACATGAAAATAGCTTGTTTGTTCACAACAGTTAATATATTCATGGCAGCAAACACATTTACACTCCCTTGGAAATAGGAATTTGTTAAATTTCATTAAACAATGAGTCTTTGATGATGACTAGGATTTTATTCAAGTATTTGCTGTATTATGGCTCAATAAGGAGTCCCTCTCTTTGTTTTTTCCGAACAAGGCTCCACCATTTGTTGCAATAACTCATTCACACTTAATGATCATGAAAATAACTTTTGTGTTCACAACAAGTAAAATTTTCTTGGCAGCAAAGATATTTACACTCCCTTGGAAATAGAAACTTGTTAAAATTCATTAAATAAGGAGTCTTTGATCATGACTAGCGTTTGGTTCAAGTATTTGCTGTATAATGGTTGAATAATGAGACCCTCTCTTCATTTCTTCCTTACAAGGCTGCACCATTTGTTGCAATAACTCATTCACACTTAATGAACATGAAAATAGCTTGTTTGTTCCCAATAGTTAATATATTCATGGCAGCAAACACATTTACACTCCCTTGGAAGTAGGAATTTGTTGAATTTCATTAAACAAGAAGTCTTTGAAATGACTAGCATTTTGTTCAACTATTTGCTGTATAATGGCTGAATAATGAGACCCTCTCTTTATTTCCTCCAATCAAGGCTCCCCCTTTTGTTGCAATAACTCATTCACACTTAATAAACATGAAACTAGCTTGTGTGTTCACAACAAGTAATATATTCATGGCAGCAAACACATTTACACTCCCATGGAAATAGCAATTTGCGGAAATTCATTAAATAAGGAGTCTTTGATGATAACTAGCATTTGTTCAAGTATTTGCTGTAAAATGGGTGGATAATGAGATCCTCTCTTCATTTCTTCTTTAGAAGGCTACACCTTTTGTTGTAATAACTCATTCACACTTAATGAACATGAAAATAACTTGTTTGTTCCCAATAGTTAATATATCCATGGGAGCAAACACATTTACACTCCTTGGGAATTAGGAATTTGTTGAATTGCATTAAACTTGGAGCCTTTGATGATGACTAGCATTTTGTTCAAGTATTTGTTGTATAATGGTTGAATAATTAGTCCCTCTGATGAGACCCATGGAGATGAAGGGTTGGAAGGCTTTAATAGATGAAGAGGTTGATTGCACATTCCAGAAGGCCCAATAAAATGAGCTAGAGTTTCAATGGATGCAAGAGGTCCATTGCACATTCCAAAAGGCCGAATAACACAAGCTAGAACCAAAAAGATTAAAGAAGCACTAAATGGGCTGATTCAGGACATTCAGGCCAACCAAGCTTCAAATGGTGCGAATTCAAGTTTGAAATAAGGTCCAGGCCTAATTAATATAATTGGAATACTTAATGGGTCAGACTAAGTAATAACATTCACTTCTAAATAGGAGTTTGTTGTATATACTAGAATTTGTCCGAAATTCCTCCAAAATAAGGGTTTCTCCTAAGTAGGAATTTGTGCCTCTTTAAGATTGCTATCTTAGCCTATAAATAGGCACCCCTTGTAAGCTTTGGAAATCAGACAACTTTGTGTGAAATAGAAAGCAAGAGTTTTTCTCCCTTGGTTCTTTTGAGAACTAAAGAACTTATCAAGAGGTACTTCTTCTTGTGGCATTTAAATCGGTTTATCACTCCTAATTCTGTTCTTTTTTGGAGTGTGGCATCCATATCCTTCTTGAATACCCTAAGTTTGTGTTCCTTCAAATATTGGTTCTAGGGTGTCTGTTATTAAACTCTGATTTAGCTTTCCTGGTTGTTCTTTGATTCCTTGTGTGCGTTGGGTCCCTAAGCCACGTCTTTTTAGGGTTTTTCCGCATCAGTTGGTATCAGAGGCTGACTCTAAATTCAGGTTGTATTGATTAATTCCTTAATTTTCTACCTTGTGATTTATCTATTACCCTTCAAATGTGCTTAATCTGTCTTTTTCCAACCCTTCTTACTTTGCTCGTTTGTTTGAGATTATAACTATAAAAACGTGCAAATTTCAATACCAATTGCTGTCTCTAAGCTTTATACTATTATTTTGTGTTGAGAAAGAAAAAAAAAACAAACAAAAAAGAGGAACGAAAAAAAAAAGAAAACAAGAGAGAAAAGGAACAAAAGAAAGAAGGTATCCAATTCAAGTTATCGATAAAAGTTAACAGCTTGGTCATATTGGCTATGATAATAATATAGCTTCATTGCTCAACTCCAATTCTGTCATCTACTTTCTTGTTATGCCATCCAAGTTTGTCTTATAGGTTTAACCCCCTATTTTGATTTTTGTGAGTTTAGTTCATTAAATTCGTTTGTGTTGATATCCTTTTTCAACACCTTGTTCTCCAATTTGTTTAATCTTACGCCATTTATCTTATTATGTTCAAAATCAATCCTCTTGATTTAGTTTGCTTAGTTCTTTATAGAGCTGAAAGGAGAAATCTGATTGGTAAAAGGCAAGAGTGAAAGTTCATATAAAGAAAAAGCCTTAAAGAGTGTAAAACAAGGGAGTGTGACACCTTCTTTTGAGTGAAACATGTGAGGGAGTGCTTTGTGAGGTATCTTATTATTTTGTGTAGAAGTAATAATATGACGTCCAAAGACAAAGGTGTAGCTCAGAAGGGAGCTGGTGATGTGTCCTTCATGATCAAAGCTATGCAACAACAATTTGAGTGTATGAATACTAGATTTGATGATATGAGGGAGAGAATGGAGGAGCAATCTAATACTATAGCAGAGTTGCAAAGGAGGAATTAGGAATATGAGACTCCTAAAGCAAGAAGGCAGTTGAGACATGCCTATAACCATGACAATGATGTAGAAGATGACAAATTTGACACCAAACTACTGTGGTCAGAACTGCTAACAATAGAAGGGATCAAAGAGAATTTGGGAGGCAAGGCACCTGTGACCATAATTTGGGCAGTATTAAAATGACAATTCCTCCATTCCAAGGTAAGAATGATCCTAATGCATACCTAGAATGGGAGAAGAAGGTTGAATTGGTTTTTGACTACCACAACTATTCTGAGGAGAAAAAGGTAAAGGTTGTTGCAGTTGAATTTACTGATTATGCTATTATTTGGTGGGATCAACTTGTTTTGACTAGGAGAAGGAATCATGAGCGACCTATTGACACATGGGAGGAGATGAAGGCTATCATAGGAGGAGGTTTGTCCCTAATCACTATTACAGGGAGCTGTACCAAAGGCTACAAGGGCTCACTCAGGGCACCAAAAGTGTAGAGGACTACCACAAGGAGATGGAGATTACCATGATTAGGGAGAATGTAGAAGAAGATAAAGAAGCAACCATGGCTCAATTTCTGCAAGGGCTAAATAGGGCCATAACAAACGTGGTTGAATTGCAACACTATGTGGAATTAGAAGTCATGGTGCACATGGCCATGAAAGTTGAAAGGCAACTCAAATGAAAGGGTTCCATATGGTTTGGGTAAAACTCAGGATCTACCTCATCTTGGAAGCCAAATTAGAGTAAAAGGGATGAGATGGCCAATTACAAGTCCAAAGCCGAGCTATCCAAGTACAAGAATTGGGTCTAGCAAGGAGGCAAGTAATTCTGACCCTCAACCAAGTAGAAATAGAGATGTTAAATGTTTTAAGTGCTTGGGCAAGGGTCACATTTCTATCGGAAGGTACTGTGATGAAATTTTTATGTGACGTTGTACCTATGCATATGGGCATATTCTATTAGGAAGACCATGGCAAATTTGATAGGCGAGTTATGCATGATGGCTTTAAGAATCGATATTCCTTTGTACTAAATGAAAAACCCATCACTCTTGTACCATTATCACCTCAACAAGCTTATGAGGATCACTTAAGGATTAAAAATGAAACTACACAGAAAAGAGAGATTGATAAAAGAGAAAAGAGAGGAGAAAACGTGAGGATACAGGAGAAAGAGAAGAAAAGAGAAATTTATATCGCAAAGAGAGTGATCGTTAATAGAGCATTTATGGCCAAAACAGCCTATGAATCATAGTTTTGTGACAAAAGGGCTTATTTTAACACTAAACAAGGTTTGACCCATCTTTGCCTAAGTGATTGATTTGTTGCCAACCAATTGTAAGAATCTTAAAGATGTATTTCCTGACGAAATGTCCCAACTAGATTGCACCAATAAAAGGAAATTGAGCTTAAAATTGATTTCATCCCACAGTGCATTCATCCCTAAACTGGCCAGCAATATAAGAGTAATCCAAGGAGATGAAGCTCAAAGGCAGGTGAGGACTTTATTCCAAGGATATGTAAGCGGAAAGCAAGAGTCCATGTGCTGTTCCTATCCCACCATTTACCAAGATAGATGGGACTTAGAGGATGTGTGTTGAAGTCGAGCAATCAACAAAATCACTGTAAAGTATTGTCATCCCATATCTAGATTAGATGACATGTTGGAGAATTGCATGGTTCATGTGTNGATTAAAGAAGCACTAAATGGATGATTAAGACATTCAGGCCAACCAAGCTTCAAATGGTGTGGATTCAAATTTGAAATAAAGTCCAGGCCTAATTAATATAATTTGGAATACTTAATGGGTCAGACTAAAGTAATAGCATTCACTTCTAAATAGGAGTTTGTTGTATATACTGGAATTTGTCCGAAATTCCTCCAAAATAAGGGTTTCTCTAAGTAGGAATTTATGCCTCTTTAGGATTGCTATCTTAGCCTATAAATAGGCACCCTTGTAAGCTTTGGAAATCATATAACTTTGTGTGAAATAGAAAGCAAGAGTTTTTCTCCCTTGGTTCTTTTGAGAACTAAAGAACTTATCAAGAGGTACTTCTTCTTGTGGCATTTAAATCAGTTTATCACTCCTAATTTTGGTTCTTTTCTAGAGTGTGGCATCCATATCCTTCTTGGAATACCCTAAGTTTGTGTTCCTTTCAAATATTGGTCTAGGGTATCTGTTATAAACTCTGATTTAGCTTTCCTGGTTGTTCTTTGATTCCTTGTGTGCGTTGGGTCCCTAAGCCACGTCTTTTAGGGTTTTCCGCATCAGTTGGTATAGAGGCCGACTCTAAATCAGGTTGTATTGGATTAATTCTTTAATTTTCTACCTTGTGATTTATCTATTACCCTTCAAACGTGCTTAATCTGTCTTTTTCCAACCCTTCTTACTTTGCTCGTTTGTTTGAGATTATAACTATTAAAACGTGCAAATTTCAATACCAATTGCTGTCTCTAAGCTTTATACTATTATTTTGTGTTGAGAAAGAAAAAAAAACAAACAAAAAAGAGGAACGAAAAAAAAAAAAGAAAACAAGAGAGAAAAGGAACAAAAGAAAGAAGGTATCCAATTCAAGTTATCAATAAAAGTTAACAGCTTAGTCATATTGGCTATGATAATAATATAGCTTCATTGCTCAGCACCAATTCTGTCATCTACTTTCTTGTTATGCCATCCAAGTTTGTCTTATAGGTTTAACCCCCTATTTTGATTTTTGTGAGTTTAGTTCATTAAATTCGTTTGTGTTGATATCCTTTTTCAACACCTTGTTCTCCAATTTGTTTAATCTTACGCCATTTATCTTATTATGTTCAAAATCAATCCTCTTGATTTAGTTTGCTTAGTTCTTTATAGAGCTGAAAGGAGAAATCCGAGTGGTAAAAGGCAAGAGTGAAAGTTCATATAAAGAAAAAGCCTTAAAATGTGTAAACATAAGGAGTGTGACACCTTCTTTTGAGTGAAACATGTGAGGGAGTGCTTTGTGAGGTATCTTATTATTTTGTGTAGAAGTAATAATATGACGTCCAAAGACAAAGGTGTAGCTCAGAAGGGAGCTGGTGATGTGTCCTTCATGATCAAAGCTATGCAACAACAATTTGAGTGTATGAATACCATATTTAATGATATAAGGGAGAGAATGAAGGAGCAATCTAATACTATAGTAGAGTTGCAAAGGAGGCATTAAGAATATGAGACTCCTAAAGCAAGAAGGAAATTGAGACATGCCTATGACCATGACAATGACGTAGAAGATGACGAATTTGACGACCAAACTACTGTGGTCAGAACTGCTAACAATAGAAGGATCAAAGAGAATTTGGGAGGCAAGGCACCTATGACCATAATTTGGGCAGTATTAAAATGACAATTCCTGCATTCCAAGGTAAGAATGATCCTAATGCATACCTAGAATGGGAGAATAAGGTTGAATTGGTTTTTGACTACCACAACTATTCTGAGGAGAAAAAGGTAAAGGTTGTTGCAGTTAAATTTACTGATTATGCTATTATTTGGTGGGATCAACTTGTTTTGACTAGGAGAAGGAATCATGAGCAGCCTATTGACACATGGGAGGAGATGAAGGCTATCATAAGGAGGAGGTTTGTCCCTAATCACTATTACAGGGAGCTGTACCAAAGGCTACAAGGGCTCACTTAGGGCACCAAAAGTGTAAAGGACTACCACAAGGAGATGGAGATTACCATGATTAGGGAGAATGTAGAAGAAGATAGAGAAGCAACCATGGCTCAATTTCTGCAAGGGCTAAATAGGGCCATAACAAATGTGGTTGAATTGCAACACTATGTGGAATTAGAAGACATGGTGCACATGGCCATGGAAGTTAAAAGGCAACTCAAATGAAGGGGTTCCATATGGTTTGGGTAGAACTCAGGATCTACCTCATCTTGGAAGCCAAATTGGAGTAAAAGGGATGAGATGGCCAATTATAAGTCCAAAGCCGAGCTACCAAGTACAAGAATATGGGTCTAGCAAGGAGGCAGGTAATTCTGACCCTCAACCAAGTAGAAATAGAGATGTTAAATGTTTTAAGTGTTTGGGCAAGGGTCACATTTCTATCGGAAGGTACCGTGATGAAATTTTATGTGACGTTGTACCTATGCATATGGGTCATATTCTATTAAGAAGACCATGGCAATTTGATAGGCGAGTTATGCATGATGGCTTCAAGAATCGATATTCCTTTGTACTAAATGAAAAACCCATCACTCTTGTACCATTATCACCTCAACAAGCTTATGAGGATCAATTAAGGATTAAAAATGAGACTGCACAGAAAAGAGAGATCGATAAAAGAGAAAAGAGAGGAGAAAACGTGAGGATACAGGAGAAAGAGAAGAAAAGAGAAATTTTATATGCAAAAGAGAGTGATGTCAATAGAGCATTCTATGCCAAATAGCCTATGATTGTAGTTTTGTACAAAAAGGCTTATTTTAACACTAACAAGTTTGACCCATCTTTGCCCAGTGTTGTTGTTGCTCTATTGTAGGAATTTAAAGATGTATTCCTTGACGATGTCCCAACTAGATTGCCACCTAATAAAGGAATTGAGAATCAAATTGATTTCATCCCAAGTGCATTCATCCCTAACCGGCCAGCATATAAGAGTAATCCTGAGGAGATGAAGGAGCTTCAAAGGCAGGTTGAGGAGCTTATTTCCAAAGGATATGTAAGGGAAAGCAAGAGTCCATGTGCTGTTCCTGTCCTACTTATACCTAAGATAGATGGGACTTAGAGGATGTGTGTTGAAGTCGAGCAATCAACAAAATCACTGTAAAGTATTGTCATCCCATATCTAGATTAGATGACATGTTGGAAGAATTGCATGGTTCATGTGTCTTTTCTAAGATTGATTTGAAAAGTGCATATCATCATATTAGGATGAGGGAGATGAGTGGAAAATAGCTTTCAAAACTAAGTACAGTTTGTATGAATGGCTTGTTATGCCATTTGGTCTCACTAATGCACCAAGCACTTTTATGTAACTAATGAATCATGTTTTGTATCCATTCATTGGTAAATTTATAGTTGTATATTTTGACGATATTTTGATGATATTTTGGTCTATAGTAAAACCCTAGAAGAGCATCTTGATCATTGATGTTCTATTGTAAGTGTCTTGCATTCTGAGAAATTGTATGCTAACTTAAACAAATGTTCCTTTTGTACCAATCAGATCACATTTCTTGGCTATGTTGTGAGTTCTAAAGGTGTTGAGGTTGACAAGAAAAAAGTTAAGGCAATTTGTGGTTGGCCTATACCCAAGTCAATTAATGATGTGTGTAGCTTTCATGGTTTAGCTAGTTTCTCTAGATGCTTTGTTAAGGACTTTAGCACCATTGCTGCACCACTCATTGAGCTTATCAAAAAGAACAAGAGTTTTAGGTGGGGTAGTGACCAAGACAAGGCTTTTAATTGCATCAAGGAAAAATTAAGTTCTGCATCCCTACTTGCCTTACCTAACTTTGCAAAAGCTTTTGAGATTGAGTGTGATGCTTCAGGTATTGGCATCGAAGCTATTTTGATGCAGGAAAGGCACCCAATTGCTTATGATGAGAACCACAAAGATGATGGGTGGAAGGCTTCAATGGATGCAAGAGGTCCATTGCATATTCCAAAAGTCCCAATAACACGAGCTAGAGCCAAAAAGATTAAAGAAGCACTACATGGGCTAATTCAAGACATTCAGGCCAACCAAGCTTCAAATGGTGCGAATTCAAGTTTTAAAGAGAGTTCAGGCCTAATTAATATAATTGGAATACTTAATGGGTCAGACTAAGTAATAACAATCACTCCTATATAAGAGTTTATTGTATGTGCTGGAACTTGTCCGAAATTCCTCCAAAATAAGGATTTCTCCTAAGCAGGAATTTGTGCCTCTTTAGGATTGATATCTTAGCCTATAAATAGGCACCCCTTGTAAGCTCTGGAAATCAGACAACTTTGAGTGAAATAGAAAGCAAGGGTTTTCTCCTTTGGTTCTTTTGAGAACTAACAAACTTATCAAAAAGTATTTCTTCTTGTGGCGTTCCAATCGACCTATCACTCCCAATTTCTTTCTTTTCTAGAGTGTGGCGTCCATATCCTTCTTAAATAGCCTCGGTTTGTGTTCCTTCGAATGTTAGGTCTAGGGCTTCTGTTATTAAACTCTTATTTAGCTTTCTTAGTTGTCCTTTGATTTTTTGTGTGCATTGGGTCCTTAAGCCACATCCTTTTGGGGTTTTCCGCATTAGTTGGTATCAGAGCCAGGTTCTAAATCAGGTTGAATCTACTCACTCTTCAATTTTCTACCTTGTGATTTATTTATTTTTGGCTTGTTTGTCTATTAAGTGCATTACCATTCAAATGCACTAATCTATTTGTTTGCAATCCTTCTCTTTGCTTATTTGTTTGATATCAGAACTATCAAAAATGTGCTAATTTGAATTCCAATTGCTGTGTCTAAGAATTCTACTATTATTTTGTGTTGAGCAAAAGAAAAGAAATAAAAAAAAGCAATGAAAAAAAGGGAGAAAAAAGAAGGAAGAAGACATCAAATTCAAGTTATTGATAAAGTTAACAATTTGGTCATATTGGCCACAATTATAACAAAGTTTTCTTGCTCAACTCCAATTTTGCCATCCATTTTCCTGTTTTGTTATCCAAGTTTGTCCTCTAGGTTTAACTACCCCTTTCCTGATTTTTGTGAGTTTAGTTCATTTAATTCCTTTGCCTTGATATCCATTTTCATTTTTGATTCCTTGTTCTCCAATTTGTTCAATTCTACGTCATTTATCTTATTCTGTTCAAAATCTATATTCTTGATTTACTTTGTTTAGTTTTTTGTAGAGCTAAAAGTGGAAATCCAAGTGGTAAAAGGCAAGAGTGAAAGTTCATATAAAGAAAAAGCCCTAAAGAGTGTAAACACGAGGGAGTGTGACACCTTCTTTTGAGTGAAACACGTAAGGGAGTGTTCTGTAAGGTATCTTATTATTTTATGTAGAAGTAACACTATGATGTCCAAAGACAAAGGTGCAGCTCAGGAGGGAGCTAGTGATGTGTCCTTCATGATCAAAGCTATGCAATAACAATTTGAGTGTATGAATACCAAATTTGATGATATGAGGGAGAGGATAGAGAAGCAAGCTAATACAATAATAGAGTTACAAAGGAGGCACGGGGAATATGAGGCTTATAAAGCAAGAAGGTAGTTGAGACCTACCTATGACCATGAAGATGATGTAGAAGATGATGAATTTGACGATCAAACTACCGTGGTTAGAACTACTAACAATAGAAGGGATTGAAGAGAATTTGGGAGGCAAGGCACCTATGACCATTATTTGGGCAATATTAAAATTACAATTCCTCCATTCCAAGGTAAGAATGATCTTGATGCATACCTAGAATGGGAGAAGAAGGTTGAATTGGTTTTTGACTGCCACAACTATTCTGAGAAGAAAAAGGTAAAGGTTGCTGCAGTTGAATTTACTGATTATGCTATTATTTGGTGGGATCAACTTGTTTTGACTAGGAGAAGGAATCATGAGTGGCCTATTGACACATGGGAGGAGATGAAAGCTATCATGAGGAGGAGGTTTGTCCCTAATCACTATTACAGGGAGCTATACCAAAGGCTACAAGGGCTCACTCAGGGCCTTAAAAGTGTGGAGGACTACCACAAAGAGATGGAGATTACCATGATTAGGGAGAATGTAGAAGAAGATAGAGAAGCAACCATGACTTAATTTCTGCAAGGGCTAAATAGGGTCATAGCAAACGTGGTTGAATTGCAACACTATGTGGAATTAGAAGACATGGTGCACATGGCAATGAAAGTTGAAAGGCAACTCAAACGAAAGAGTTCCACATAGTTTGGGCAAAACTCAGGTTCTATCTTATCTTGGAAGCCAAATTGAAGTAAAAGGGACGAGATGGCCAATTACAAGTCCAAAGCTGAGGTATCCAAGTACAAGAATGTGGGTTCTAGAGAGGAGGCTGGTAATTCTGACCCCCAACCCAGTAGAAATAGAGATGTTAAATGTTTTAAGTGTTTGGGCAGGGGTCACATTGCATTTCAATGTCCAAATAAGTGTGCAATGATCTTGAGAAGTAATGGTGATGTTGAAACTCAAAGTGAATCAGATGATGATTTTATGCCATCATCAGAGGGTGATAGTGATGGAGAGGAGTATCCAGTTAGTGGTGTAGCTCTCATTACATGGAGAGGAGTATCCAGTTGGTGGTGTAGCTCTCGTTACAAGGCAAGCATTAAATGTGCAGGTAAAGGAAGAAAATGAGGTGCAACGAGATAACATCTTTCAGATAAGGTGTCTCATCAAAGATAAGGTATGTAGTATGATTATTGATGGTGGGAGTTGCACTAATGTTGCTAGCATAACTATGGTTGAGAAGCTGGATTTACCTACTATAAAGCATCCTAGGCCATATAAGCTTCAATGGTTGAATGAGAGTGGTGAAGTCAAGGTAAATAAGCAAGTGCTCATATCATTTTCTATCAGAAGGTACTGTGATGAAGTTTTATGTGACATTGTACCTATGCATGTGGGCCATATTCTATTAGGAAGACCATGGTAGTTTGACAGGTGAGTTATGCATGATGACTTTAAGAATTGATATTCCTTTCTAATGAATGAAAAACCCGTCACTCTTGTACCATTATCACCTCAACAAGCTTATGAGAGTGAATAAAAAAGAGAGATTGATAAAAGAGAAAAGAGAGGAGAAAACGTGAGGACACAAGAAAAAGAGAAGAAAAGAGAAAGTTTCTATGCAAAAGAGAGTGATGTCAAAAGAGCATTTTATGCCAAACAACCTATTATTGTACTTCTGTACAAGGAGGCTTATTTTAACACTAACAAGTTTGACCCATCTTTGCCTAGTGTTGTCATTGCTTTATTGCATGAATTTGAAGATGCATTCCCTAACGATGTTCCAAGTGGATTGCCACCTAATAGAGGAATTGAGCATCAAATTGATTTTATCCCAGGTACATCCATCCCTAACCAGCCAGCATATAAGAGTAATCTTGACGAGACAAACGAGCTTCAAAGGCAGGTTGAGGAGCTTATTTCTAAAGGATATGTAAGGGAAAGCAAGAGTCCATGTGCTGTTCCTGTCTTACTTGTACCCAAGAAAGACATGGAGGATGTGTGTTGATTGTCAAGTAATCAACAAAATCACTGTAAAGTATCATCACCCCATACATAGATTAGATGACATGTTGGATGAATTGCATGGTTCATATGTCTTTTCTAAGATTGATTTGAAAAGTGGATATCATTAGATTAGGATAAGAGAGGGAGATGAGTGGAAAATAGCTTTCAAAACTAAGTACAATTTGTATGAATGGCTTGTCATGCCATTTGGTCTCACTAATGCACCAAGCACTTTTATGCAACTAATGAATCATGTTTTGTATCCATTCATTGGTAAATTTGTGGTTGTGTATTTTGATGATATTTTGGTCTATAGTAAAACCCTAGAAGAGCATCTTGATCATTTACATTCTATTGTAAGTGTTTTACATTTTGAGAAATTGTATGCTAACTTAAAGAAATGTTCCTTTTCTACTAATCAGATCACATTTCTTGGCTATGTTATGAGTTCTAAAGGTGTCAAGGTTGATGAGGAAAAAGTTAAGGCAATTCATGATTGGCCTACACCTAAGTCAATTAGTGATATGCGTAGCTTTCATGGTCTAGCTAGTTTCTATAGATGCTTTGTTAAGGACTTTAGCACCATTGCTGCACCACTCACTGAGCTTATCAAAAAGAACACGAGTTTTAGGTAGGGTAATGACCAAGACAAGGCTTTTAAATGCATTAAGGAAAAATTGAGTTTTGCATCCCTACTTGTATTACCTAACTTTGCAAAAGCTTTTGAGATTGAGTGTGATAATTCAGGTATTGGCATTGGAGCTATTTTGATGCAGGAAAGGCACCCAATTGCTTACTTCAGTGAAAAGCTAAGTGGAGCAAGCCTTAATTATCCTACTTATGATAAAGAGATGTATGCATTGGTACAGGCTTTGGAGACATGGCAACATTACCTTTGGCCCAAGGAGTTTGTCATCCATACTGACCATGAATCATTGAAGCACTTGAAGGGACGAGGAAAGTTGAACAAAAGACATGCAAAGTGGATTGAATTCATTAAGACCTTTTCCTACAATATCAAATATAAACAAGGTAAGGAAAATGTGGTAGCTTATGCATTATCTCACAGGTATGCCCTTATCTCTACACTTACTTCAAACTTATTAGGATTTGAACATATTAAAGATTTATATGCAAATGATCCAAACTGTGCTAATGCATATGGAGAATGCCTATGAGTTCTTTAAGTGAGTTGGTTGTAAGAAAAGCTCATGAGGGTGGTCTAATGGGTTATTTTAGAGTTAGGAAAACCCTAGATGTCCTAAATGAACATTTCTTTTGGCGACACATGAAACGAGATGTTTAAAGGATATGTGAGAAATGCATAACATGCAAACAAGCTAGATCTATAGTTTTACCCCATGACTTGTATACCCCTTTACCTATGTCTAGCCATCCCTGGGTTGATTTATCTATGGATATTGTACTAAGATTGCCATGAACAAAAAGGGGCAGGGATTCTGTATTTGTTGTTGTTGATAGATTTTTAAAGATGGCACACTTCATCCTATGCCATAAAACAGATGATGCAAACAATGTGGCTGACTTATTCTTTAAAGAGGTAGTATGTTTGCATACAACATTGTTTTAGATTGGAATACAAAGTTCTTAAGCTACTTCTTGAAGACTTTGTAGGGTAAGTTAGGTACTAAGCTATTGTTTTCAACTACTTGTCATCCACAAACTAATGGGTAGACTGAGGTGGTTAATCAAACTCTTTTTACTCTTTTGCATGCTATTATTCAAACAAATTTGCAAACATGGGAAGATTGTTTACATATAATAGGAGTGTTCATTCTACTACTAGCTACTCTCTTTTTGAAATTGTATATGGTTTTAATCCATTGACTCCTTTGGATTTGGTACCTATACCTGTCAATAAGTATGTCAGCTTTGATGGTGAACGCAAACATGATAAAAAAAATTGCATGAGAAGGTGCGGCAACATATTGAAAAATGAACTGAGCAATACGCTTCTCATGTCAACAAGGGACAAAAAAAGATGGTGCTTGAACCTGGTGATTAGGTTTGGGTGCATATACGCAAGGAATAGTTCCCAGCTCAGAGGCATTCAAAGCTACAACCTAAAGGAGATGGTCCCTTCCAAGTTGTAGCACGAATTAATGACAACGCTTATAAGTTGGACTTCTTGGTAAGTATAAAGTGAGTGCAATATTTAATGTTTCTGACCTTTCCCCTTTTGATGTAGGTGATGATTTGAGGACGAATCCTTTTGAGGAGAGGGGGAATGATGAGAACCGTAGAGATGAAGGGTGGAAGGTTTCAATAAATGCAAGAGGTCCATTGCACATTCCAGAAAGCCCAATAACATAAGTTCGAGCTTTAATGGATGCAATAGGTCCATTGCACATTCCAGAAGGCCCAATAACATGAGCTAGAGCCAAAAAGATTAAAGAAGCACTAAATGGGCTGATTCAGGACATTTAGGCCAACCAAACTTCAAATGGTGCAAATTCAAGTTTGAAAGAGAGTCCAGGCCTAATTAATATAATTCGAATACTTAATGGGTCAGATTAAGTAATAGCATTCACTCCTAAATAGGAGTTTATTGTATGTGCTGAAATTTGTCCGAAATTCCTCCAAAATAAGGATTTCTCCTAAGTAGGAATTTGTGGCTCTTTAGGATTGCTATCGTAGCCTATAGATAGGCACCCTGTGTAAGCTCTAGAGATTAGACAACTTTGAGTGAAATAGAAAGCAAGGGTTTTTCTCCCTCAATTCTTTTGAGAACTAAAGAACTTATCAAAAGGTACTTCTTCTTGCGGCGTTCAAATCGACTTATCACTCCCAATTCCGTTCTTTTCTAGAGTGTGGCATCCATATCCTTCTTGAATACCCTAGGTTTGTGTTCCTTTGAATATTGGGTCTAGGGTTTCCGATATTAAACTCTAATTTAGCTTTCCTGGTTGTTCTTTGATTCCTTGTGTGCATTAGGTCCTTAAGTCACATCTTTTTGGGGTTTTCCGCATCACCCTCTCTTCTTTTCTTCCTATCAAGGCTCTCCCTTTGATGTGGAAAACCCCAAAAAGATGTGGCTTAGGGACCCAACACACATAAGGAATCAAAGAACAACCAAGAAAGCTAAATCAAAGTTTATTAATAAAAACCCTAGACCCAATATTTGAAGGAACACGAACCTAGGGTATTCAAGAAGGATATGGACGCCACACTCCAGAAAAGAAAGGAATTAGGAGTGATAAGTCGATTTGAACACCACAAGAAGAAGAACCTCTTGATAAGTTCTTTAGTTCTCAAAAGAACTGAGGGAAAAAAACCTTACTTTCTATTTCACTCAAAGTTGTCTGATTTCTTTTGTCTGATGTTACAAGGAGTGCCTATTTATAGGCTAAGATAGTAATTGTAAAGAGGTAAGGACAATTCCTTATTTAGGAGGAATTCCTATCTAGGTACAAATTTTGACACAGAAAATAAACTCCTAATTTGGAGTGACTGCTATTACTTAGTCCTAACACTTTAAGTACTCCAATGATATTAATAAGGCCTGGGCTCTCTTTCAAGCTTGAATTCGCACCATTTGAAGCTTGGTTGGCCAGAACATCCTTAATTAGCCCATTTAGTACTTCTTTCATTTTTCTGGCTCCAACCCGTGTTATTAGAACTCTTGGAGTGTGCAATGGACCTCTTGCATTGATTAAAGCTCTTGTTCATGTTATTGGACCTTCTGGAATGTGCAATGGACCTCTTGCATCCATTGAAGCTCTAGCTCATGTTATTGGACCTTCTGGAATATGCAATGAACCTCTTGCATCCATTGAAGCTCTAGCTTGTGTTATTGGGTCTTCTGGAATGTGCAATCCACCTCTTACATCTATTGAACCCTTCCACCCATCATCTCCATGGTTCTCATCATTCCCCCTATCCTCAAAAGGATTCGCCCTCAAATCATCACCTACATCAAAAGGGGAAAGGTTAGAAATGTTAAATGTTGCACTCATATTATACTCAACAGGAAGGTCCAACTTATAAGTATTGTCATTAATTCGTGCTATAACTTAGAAGGGACCATCTCCTCTAGATGAAAATAGCTTATTTGTTCCCAACAGTTAATATATTCATGGTAGTAAACATATTTACACTCCCTTGGGAATAAGAATTTGTTGAATTTCATTAAACAAGGAGTCTTTCATGGTGACTAGTATTTTGCTCCAGTATTTGTTGTATAGTGGCTGAATAATGAGTCCCTCTGTTCATTTCTTCCTAACAAGGATCCACCATTTGTTGCAATAACTCATTCACACTCAATCAATATGAAAATAGCTTGTCTACCCACTATAGGCAAAATATTCAAGGCAACAAGCACATTTACACTCCCTTGAAAATAGGAATTTCTTGAATTTCATTAAACAAGAAGTCTTTGATGATGACTAGCATCTTGTTCAAGTATTTGCTGTATAATGGCTGAATAATGAGACCTGTTCATTTCTTTCTAAGAAGGCTGCACCTTTTGCTGCAATAACTCATTCACACATAATGAACAAGAAAATAACTTGTTTGTACACAACAGTTAATGTATCCGTAGCAGCAAACACATTTACACTCCCTGGGAAATAGGAATTTGTTGAATTTAATTAAACAAGGGGTCTTTGATGATGACTGGCATTTGGTTCAAGTATTTGTTGTATAATGGTTGAATAATGAGACCCTGTCTTCATTTCTTCCGAGCAAGGCTCCCCCTTTTGTTGCAATAACTCATTCACACTTAATGCACATGAAAATAGCTTGTGTGTTCACAACAAGTAAAATATTCATGGCGGCAAAGATATTTACAGACCCTTGGAAATAGCAATTTGTTGAAGTTCATTAAATAAGGAATCTTGGATCATGACTAGTGTTTGGTTTAAGTATTTACTATATAATGGCTGAATAATGAGACCCTCTCTTCATTTCTTCCTAAGAAAGCTGCACCTTTTGTTGCAATAACTCATTCACACTTAATGAACATGAAAATAGCTTGTTTGTTCCCAACAATTAATATATTCATGGCAGAAAACACATTAACACTCCATTGGAAATAAGACTTTGTTGAATTTCATTAAACAATGAGTCTTTGATGACGACTAGCATTTTGTTCAAGTATTTGCTGTATAATGGCTGAAAATCAGACCCTCTCTTCATTTCTTCCTATCAAAGCTCCCCCTTTTGTTGCAAGGAGTTGTTCACACTTAATGAACATGAAAATAGCTTGTGTGTTCACAAGAAGTACTATATTCATGGCAGCAAACACATTTACACTCCCATGGAAATAGCAATTTGCTGAAATTCATTAAATAAAGAGTTTTTGATGATGACTAGCATTTGGTCACGTATTTGCTGTATAATGGCTGAATAATGAGTCCCTCTCTTCGTTTCTTCCAAACAAGGCTCCACCATTTGTTGCAATAACTCATTTATACTTAATGAACATGAAAATACCTTTTGTGTTCACAACAAGTAAAATATTCATGGCAGCAAAGATATTTACACACCCTTGGGAATAGCAATTTGTTGAAATTCATTAAATAAGGAGTTTTTGACCATGACTAGTGTTTGGTTCGAGTATTTGCTGTATAATGGCTAAATAATGAGCCCCTCACTTCATTTCTTCATAAGAAGGCTGCACCTTTTGTTGCAATAACTCATTCACACTTAATGAACATGAAAATATCATGTATGTTCACAACAAGTAAAATATTCATGACGACAAACACATTTACACTACCTTGGAAATAGGAAATTGTTGAATTTCATTAAACAAGGAGTCTTTGATGGTGACAAGCATTTTGCCCAAGTATTTGTTGTATAATGGCTGAATAATGAGTCCCTCTCTTCATTTCTTCCTAACAAGAATCCACCTTTTGTTACAATAACTCATTCACACTTAATGGACATGAAAATAGCTTATCTGCCCACTACAGGTGAAATATTCAAGGCAACAACCACATATACGCTCCCTTCTTGGACATAGGAATTTGTTGAATTTCATTAAACAAGGAGTCTTTGATGATGACTAGCATTTTGTTCAAGTATTTGCTGTATAATGGCTAAATAATGAGTCCTTCTCTTCATTTCTTCCAAACAAGGATCCACCTTTTGTGGGAATACCTCATTCACACTTGATAAACATGAAAATAGCTTGTTTGCCCACTATAGGCAAAATATTCAAGGCTACAAGTACATTTATACTCCCTTGGAAATAGGAATTTCTTGAATTTCATTAAACAAGAAGTCTTTGATGATGACTAGCATTTTGTTCAAGTATTTTCTTGCATACTAGCTTAATAAGGAGTCCCTCTCTTTGTTTCTTTTAAACAAGGCTCTACCATTTGTTGCAATAACTCATTCACACTTAATGAACATGACAATAGCCTGTTTGTTCACAACAGTTATTATATTCCTGGCAGCAAACACATTCACACTCCCATGGAAATAGGAATTTGTTGAATTTGATTAAACAAGGAGTCTTTGATGATGACTAGCATTTTATTCAAGTATTTGCTACATAATGGCTGAATAATGAGTCCCTCTCTTCATTTCTTTGACACAAGGCTCCACCATTTGTTGCAATAACTCATTCACACTTAATGAACCTGAAAATAGCTTGTGTGTTCACAAGAAGTAATATATTCACGACAGCAACACATTTACAATCCCATGGAAATAGCAACTTGCAGAAATTCATTAAATAAGGAGTCTTTGATGATGACTAGCATTTGGTTCAAGTATTCGCTGTATAATGGCTGAATAATGAGACCCTCTCTTCATTTCTTCCTTAGAAGGCTGCACCTTTTGTTGAAAAAACTCATTCACACTGAATGAACATGAAAATTGCTTGTTTGTTCACAAGTGTTAATATATTTGTGGCAGCAAACACATTTACACTCCCTTGGAAATAGGAATTTGTTCAATTTCATTAAACATGGAGTCTTTGATGATGACAAGCATTTTGTTCAAGTATTTGTTGTATAATGGATGAATAATGAGTCCCTCTCTTCATTTCTTCCGAACAAGGCTCTACCATTTGTTGCAATAACTCATTCACACTTAATGAACATGAAAATACCTTTTGTGTTCACAAGTAAAATATTCATGGCAGCAAAGATATTTACACTCCCTTGGAAATAGTAATTTGTTGAATTTCATTAACCAAGAAGCCTTTGATGATGACTAGCATTTTGTTCATGTATTTTCTTGTATAATAGTGGAATAATGAGACCCTCTCTTCATTTTTTCCAAAGAAGGCTGCACCTTTTGTTACAATAACTTATTCACACTTAACGAACATGAAAATTGCTTGTTTGTTCACATCAAGTAAAATATTCATGGCAGCAAATATATTTACACTCCCTTGAAAATAGCAATTTGTTGAAGTTCATTAAATAAGGAGTCTTTGATCATGATTAGCATTTGGTTCATGTATTTGCAGTATAATGGCTCAATAATGAGACCCTCTTTCATTTCTTCCAAACAAGGATCCACCTTTTGTCACAATAACTCATTCACACTTAATGAACATGAAAATAGCTTGTGTGTTCACAACAAGTAAAATATTCATGGCAGCAAATATATTTACACACCCTTGGAAATAGCAATTTGTTGAAGTTCATTAAATAAGGAGTCTTTGATCATGACTAGCATTTGCTTCAAGTATTTGCTGTATAATGGCCCAATAATGAGACCCTCTCTTCATTTCTTAATTAGAAGGTTGCACCTTTTGTAGCAAAAAGTCATTCACACTTGATGAACATGAAAATAGCTTGTTTGTTCCCAACAATTAATATATTCATCACAGCAAACACATTTACACTCCCTTGGATATAGGAATTTGTTGAATTTTATTAAACAAGGAGTTTTTGATGATGACTAGCATTTCGTTCAAGTATTTGCTTTATAATGGCCGAATAGTGAGACCCTTTCTTCATGGCAGCAAAGATATTTACAGTCCCTTGGAAATGGCAATTTATTGAAATTCATTAAATAATGAGTCTTTGATCATGACTCACGTTTGGTGCAAGTATTTGCTGTATAATGCATGAATAATAAGACCCTCTCATCATTTCTTCCCAAGAAGGCTGCACCTTTTGTTGCAACAACTCATTCACAATTAATGAACATGAAAATAACTTGTTTGTTCCCAACAGTTAATATATTCATGGCAGCAAACACATTTACCCTCCCTTGGAAATAGGAATTTGTTGAATTTCATTAAACAAGGAGTCTTTGATGATGACTAACGTTTGGTACAAGTATTTGCTGTATAATGGCTGAATAATGAGGCCCTCTCTCCATTTCTTCCCACCAATGCTCCCCTTTTGTTGCAATAACTCATTCACACATAATGAACATGAAAATAGCTTGTTTGTTCACAACAAGTAATATATTCATGACAGCAAACACATTTTCACTCCCATGGAAATAGCAATTTGCTGAAATTCATTAAATAAGGAGTCTTTGCTGATGACTAGCGTTTGGTTCAAGTATTCGCTGTATAATGGCAGAATAATGAGACTCTCTCTTCATTTCTTCCTTAGAAGGCTGCTCCTTTTGTTGCAATAACTAATTCACACTTAATTCCAACCAGTTAATATATTCATGGCAGCAAACACATTTACACTCGCTTGGAAATAGGAATTTGTTGAATTTCATTCAACAAGGAGTATTTGATGATGACTAGCATTTGGTTCAAGTATATGCTTTATAATGGCTGAATGATGAGACCCTCTCTTTATGGCAGCAAAGATATTTACACTCCCATGGAAATGGCAATTTATTGAAATTCATTAAATAATGAGTCTTTGATCATGACTCACGTTTCATTCATGTAGTTGCTGTATAATGGCTATAAAATGAGACCCACTCTTCATTTCTTCCTTAGAAGGCTGCACCTATTGTTGCAAAAACTCATTCACACTTAATGAACTTGAAAATAGCCTGTTTGTTCAAAACAGTTAATATATTCCTGGCAGCAAACACATTTACACTCCCTTAGAAATAGGAATTTGTTTAATTACATTAAACAAGGAATCTTTGATGATAACTAGCATTTGGTTCAACTCTTTGCTGTATAATGGCTGTATAATGAGATCCTCTCTTCATTTCTTCCTTAGAAGGCTGCACCTATTGTTGCAAAAACTCATTCACACTTAATGAACTTGAAAATAGCTTGTTTGTTCACAATAGTTAATATATTCATGGCAGCAAACACATTTACACTCACTTGAAAATAGGAATTTGTTGAATTTCATTAAACATGGAGTCTTTGATGATGACAAGCATTTTGTTCAAGTATTTGCTGTACAATGGCTGAATAATAAGACCCTCTCTTCATTTTTTCCTTAGACGGCTGCACCTTTTGTTTGCTCCCAACAGTTAAAACATTGAAGGCAGCAAACACATTTACACTCCACCGGAAATAAGAACTTGTTAAATTTCATTAAACAAGGAGCATTTAATGATGACTAGCATTTGGTTCAACTATTTGTTGTATAATGGCTGAATAATGAGACCCTCTCTTCATTTCTTCCTTGGAAGGCTGCACCTTTTGTTGCAAAAATTCATTCACACTTAATGAACATGAAAATAGCTTTTTTGCTCCCAACAGTTAATATATTTGTGGCAGCAAACACATTTACACTCCCTTGGAAATTGGAATTTGTTGAATTTCATTAAACAAGAAGTCTTTCATGGTGACTAGTATTTTGCTCTAGTATTCGTTGTATAGTGGCTGAATAATGAGTCCCTCTCTTCATTTCTTCTTAACAAGAATCCACCTTTTGTTGCAATAACTCATTCACACTCAATCAATATGAAAATAGCTTCTCTACCCACTACAGGCAAAATATTGAAGGCAATAAGCACATTTACACTCTCTGGAAAATAAGAATTTCTTGAATTTCACTAAACAAGAAGTCTTTGAGGATGACTAGCATCTTGTTCAAGTATTTGTTGTATAATGGTTGAATAATGAGGCCCTCTCTCCATTTCTTCCTAACAAGGATCCACCTTTTGTTGCAATAACTCATTCACACTCAATTAATATGAAAATAGCTTGTTTACCCACTACAGGCAAAATATTCAAGGCAACAAGCACATTTACACTCCCTTGAAAATAGGAATTTCTTGAATTTCACTAAACAAGAAGTCTTTGATGATGACTAGCATCTTGTTCAAGTATTTGCTGTATAATGGCTGAATAATGAGGCCCTCTCTCCATTTCTTCCCACCAATGCTCCCCTTTTGTTGCAATAACTCATTCACACTTAATGAACATGAAAATATCTTGTGTGTTCACAACAAGTAAAATATTCAAGACAGCAAATACATTGACACTCCCATGGAAATTGGAATTTGTTGAATTTCATTAAACAGGGAGTCTTTCATTGTGACTAGTATTTTGCTCCAATATTCGTTGTATAGTGGCTGAATAATGAGTCCCTCTCTTCATTTCTTCCTAACAAGAATCCACCTTTTGTTGCAATAACTCATTCACACTCAATCAATATAAAAATAGCTTGTCTACCCACTACAGGCAAAATATTCAAGGCAATAAACACATTTACACTCTCTTGAAAATAGGAATTTCTTGAATTTCACTAAACAAGAAGTCTTTGACGATGACTAGCATCTTATTCAAGTATTTGCGGTATAATGGCTGAATAATGAGGTCCTCTCTCCATTTCTTCCCACCAATGCTCCCCTTTTGTTGCAATAACTCATTCACACTTAATGAACAGCAAAATACCTTGTGTGTTCACAACAAGTAAAATATTCAAGACAGCAAACACATTGACACTCCCTTGGAAATTGGAATTTGTTGAATTTCATTAAACAGGGAGTCTTTCATTGTGACTAGTATTTTGCTCCAGTATTCGTTGTATAGTGGCTGAATAATGAGTCCCTCTCTTCATTTCTTCCTAACAAGAATCCACCTTTTGTTACAATAACTCATTCACACTCAATCAATATAAAAATAGCTTGTCTACCCCCTACAGGCAAAATATTCAAGGCAATAAGCACATTTACACTCTCTTGAAAATAGGAATTTCTTGAATTTCACTAAACAAGAAGTCTTTGACGATGACTAGCATCTTATTCAAGTATTTGCGGTATAATGGCTGAATAATGAGGTCCTCTCTCCATTTCTTCCCACCAATGCTCCCCTTTTGTTGCAATAACTCATTCACACTTAATGAACAGCAAAATACCTTGTGTGTTCACAACAAGTAAAATATTCAAGACAGCAAACACATTGACACTCCCTTGGAAATTGGAATTTGTTGAATTTCATTAAACAGGGAGTCTTTCATTGTGACTAGTATTTTGCTCCAGTATTCGTTGTATAGTGGCTGAATAATGAGTCCCTCTCTTCATTTCTTCCTAACAAGAATCCACCTTTTGTTACAATAACTCATTCACACTCAATCAATATAAAAATAGCTTGTCTACCCCCTACAGGCAAAATATTCAAGGCAATAAGCACATTTACACTCTCTTGAAAATAGGAATTTCTTGAATTTCACTAAACAAGAAGTCTTTGACGATGACTAGCATCTTATTCAAGTATTTGCGGTATAATGGCTGAATAATGAGGTCCTCTCTCCATTTCTTCCCACCAATGCTCCCCTTTTGTTGCAATAACTCATTCACACTTAATGAACATCAAAATACCTTGTGTGTTCACAACAAGTAAAATATTCAAGACAGCAAACACATTGACACTCCCTTGGAAATTGGAATTTGTTGAATTTCATTAAACAGGGAGTCTTTCATTGTGACTAGTATTTTGCTCCAGTATTCGTTGTATAGTGGCTGAATAATGAGTCCCTCTCTTCATTTCTTCCTAACAAGAATCCACCTTTTGTTACAATAACTCATTCACACTCAATCAATATAAAAATAGCTTGTCTACCCCCTACAGGCAAAATATTCAAGGCAATAAGCACATTTACACTCTCTTGAAAATAGGAATTTCTTGAATTTCACTAAACAAGAAGTCTTTGACGATGACTAGCATCTTATTCAAGTATTTGCGGTATAATGGCTGAATAATGAGGTCCTCTCTCCATTTCTTCCCACCAATGCTCCCCTTTTGTTGCAATAACTCATTCACACTTAATGAACATCAAAATACCTTGTGTGTTCACAACAAGTAAAATATTCATGACAGCAAACACATTGACAGTCCCTTGGAAATTGGAATTTGTTGAATTTCATTAAACAGGGAGTCTTTCATTGTGACTAGTATTTTGCTCCAGCATTCGTTGTATAGTGGCTGAATAATGAGTCCCTCTCTTCATTTCTTCCTAAGAAAAATCCACCTTTTGTTGCAATAACTCATTCACACTCAATCAATATAAAAGTAGCTTGTCTACTCACTACAGGCAAAATATTCAAGGCAATAATCACATTTACACTCTCTTGAAAATAGGAACTTCTTGAATTTCACTAAACAAGAAGTCTTTGACGATGACTAGCATCTTGTTCAAGTATTTGCGATATAATGACTGAATAATGAGGTCCTCTCTCCATTTCTTCCCACCAATGTTCCCCTTTTGTTGCAATAACTCATTCACACTTAATGAACATGAAAATAGCTTGTGTGTTCACAACAAGTAAAATATTCATGACAGCAAACACATTGACACTCCCTTGGAAATTGTAATTTGTTGAATTTCATTAAACAAGGAGTCTTTCATGGTGACTAGTATTTTGCTCCATTATTCGTTGTATAATGGCTGAATAATGAGTCCCTCTCTTCATTTCTTCCTAACAAGGATCCACTTTTTGTTGCAATAGCTCATTCACACTTAATCGACATGAAAATAGCTTGTGTGTTCACAAGTAAAATATTCATGGCAGCAAATACATTTACAGTCCCATGGAAATAGAAATTTGCAGAAATTCATTAAATAAGGAGTCTTTGATGATGACTAGCATTTGGTTCAAATATTTGTTAGATAATGCCTAAATAATGAGACCCTCTCTTCATTTCTTCCCTAGAAGGCTGCACCAATTATTGCAAAAACTCATTCACACTTAATAAACTTGAAATAGCCTGTTTGTTCAAAACAGTTAATATATTCATGGCAGCAAACACATTTACCCTCCCTCGGAAATAGGAATTTGTTTAATTCCATTAGACAAGGAGTCTTGGATGATAACTAGCATTTTGTTCGAGTATTTGCTGTATAATGACTGAATAATGAGACCCTCTCTTCATTTCTTTCTACCAAGGCTCCCCCTTTTGTTGCAATAACTGATTCACACTTAATGAACATGAAAATAGCTTGTGTGTTCACAACAAGCAAAATATTCATGGTAGCAAAGATATTTACACTCCCTTGGAAATAGCAATTTGTTAAAGTTCATTAAATATGGAATCTTTGATTATAACTAGCGTTTGGTTCAAGTATTTGTTGTATATTGGCTGAATAGTAAGACCCTCTCTACATTTCTTCCTAAGAAGGCTGCACCTTTTGTTGCAATAACTCATTCACACTTAATGACCATGAAAATATCTTCTGTGTTCACAACAAGTAAAATATTCATGACAGCAAACACATTGATACTCCCTTGGAAATTGGAATTTGTTGAATTTTATTAAACAATGAGTCTTTCATGGTGACTAGTATTTTGCTCCATTAATCGTTGTATAGTGGCTGAATAATGAGTCCCTCTCTTCATTTCTTCCTCACAAAGATCCACCTTTTGTTGCAATAACTCATTCACACTCAATCAAAATGAAAATAGCTTGTCTACCCACTACAGGCAAAATATTCAAGCCAACAAGCACATTTACACTCCCTTGGAAATAGGAATTTCTTGAATCTCAGTAAACAAGAAGTCTTTGATGATTACTAGCATTTTGTTCAATTATTTTCTTGTATAATAGCAGAATAATGAGACCCTCTCTTCATTTCTTCCTAAGAAGGCTGCACCTTTTGTTGCAATAACTTATTCGCACTTAAAAAACATGAAAACAGCTTGTTTGTTCACAACAGTTAATATATTTATGGCAGCAAACACAGTTACACTCCTCTGGATGGAGAAATTTGTTGAATTTCATTAAATAGGGAGTCTTTGATGATGACTAGCATTTTGCTGAAGTATTCGTTGTATAATGGTTGAATAATCAGTCCCTCTCTTCATTTCTTCCTAACAAGGATCCCCCTTTTGTTGCAATAACTAGTTCACACTTAATGAACATGAAAAGAGCTTATGGGTTCACAACAAGTAAAATATTCATGTCAGCAAAGATATTTACACTCCCTTGGAAATAGCAATTTCTTGAAATTCATTAAATAAGGAGTCCTTGATGATGACTAACATTTGGTTCAAGTATTTGTTGTATAATGGCTGAATAATGAGACCCTCTCTTCATTTCTTCCTAAGAAGACTGCACCTTTTGTTGCAATAACTCATTCACAATTAATGAACATGAAAGTAGCTTATTTGTTCCCAACAATTAATATATTCATGGCAGCAAACATATTTACACTCCCTTGGAAATAGGAAATTGTTGAATTTCATTAAACAATGAGTCTTTGATGATGACTAGTGTTTGGTTCAAGTATTTGTTGTATAATGGCTGAATAATGAGACACTCTCTTCATTTCTTCCCTAGAAGGCTGCACCTTTTGTTGCAAAACTTCATTCACACTTGATGACCATGAAAATAGCTTGTTTGCCCACTACAAGCAAAATATTCAAGGCAACAAACACATTTACACTCCCTTGGAAATAGGAATTTCTTGAATTTCATTAAATAAGGAGTCTTTGATGATGACTAGCATTTTGTTCAAGTATTTGTTGTATAATGGCTTAATAATGAGGCCATCTCTTCATTTCTTCCTATCAATGCTCCCCTTTAGTTGCAATAACTCATTTACACTTAAGGAACATGAAAATACCTTGTGTGTTCACAACAAGTAAAATATTCATGACAGCAAACACATTTACACTCCCTTGGAAATAGGAATTTGTTGAATTTCATTAAACAAGGAGTCCTTCATGATGACTAGCATTTTGCTCAAGTATTATTTGCATAATGGCTGAATAATGAGTCCCTTTCTTGATTTCTTCCAAACAAGGATCCACCTTTTGTTGCAATAATTCATTCACACTTAATGAACATGAAAATAGCTTGTGTGTTCACAACAAGTAAAATATTCATGACAGCAAACACATTTACACTCCCTTGGAAATAGGAATTTGTTGAATTTCATTAAACAAGGAGTCTTTGATGGTGACTAGCATTTTGCTCGAGTTTTTTTTTCGCATAATGGCTGAATAATGAGTCCCTCTCTTCATTTCTTCCAAACAAGGATCCAACATTTGTTACAATAACTCATTCACACTTAGTGAACATGAAAATAGCTTGTCTGCCCACTATAGGCAAAATATTCAAGGCAACAAGCACATTTATACTCCCTTGGAAACAGGAATTTCTTTAATTTGATTGAACAAGAAGTCTTTGAGATGACTAGTATTTTGTTCAACTATTTGCTATATAATGGCTTAATAATGAGGTCCTCTCTTCATTTCATCCTATCAATGCTCTCTTTTTGTTGCAATAACTCATTCACACTTAATGAAGATGAAAATAACTTGTGTGTTCACAACAAGTAACATATTCATGACAGCCAACACATTTACTCTCCCATGGAAATAGCAATTTGCTGAAATTCATTAAACAAGGAGTCATTGATGATGACTAGCATTTTGTTCAAGTATTTGTTGTATAATGGCTGAATAATGAGACCCTTTCTTCATTTCTTGCTATCAAGGCCCCCCCTTTGTGGCAACAACTCATTCACACTTAACGAACATGAAAATAGCTTGTGTGTTCACAACAAGTAATATATTTAAGGCAACAAACACACATTTACACTCCCTTGGATTTCATTAAACAATGAGTCTTTGATGATGAGTAGCATTTTGCTCAATATTTGTTGTATAATGGCTTAATAATGAGTTCCTCTCTTCATTTCTTCCAAACAAGGATCCACCTTTTGTTGCAATAACTCATTCACACTTAATGAACATGAAAATAGCTTGTCTGCCCCCTATAGGCAAAATATTCAAGGCAACAAGCACATTTACACACCCTTGAAAATAGGAATTTCTTCAATTTCATTAAACGAGAAGTCTTTGATGATGACTAACATTTTGTTCAAGTATTTGCTGTATAATGGCTGAATAATGAGGTCATCTCTTCATTTGTTCCTATCAATGCTCCCCTTTTGTTGCAAAAACTCAATCACACATAAGGGACATGAAAATAGCTTGTTTATTCACAACCGTTAATATATTCATGGCAGCAAACACATTTACACTCCCTTGAAAATAGGAATTTGTTGAATTTCATTAAACAAGGAGTCTTTGATGATGACTAGCACTTTGTTGAAATATTTTGCTGTATAATGGGTGAATGATGAGTCCCTCTCTTCATTTCTTCCTTAGATGGCTGCAACTTTTGTTGCAAAAACTCAATCACACATAACAAACATGAAAATAGCTTGTTTGTTCACAACAGTTAATATATCCGTGGAAGCGAACACAATTACACTGCTTGGGAAATAGGAAGTTGTTGAAGTTCATTAAACAAGGAGCCTGTGATGATGACTAATGTTTGGTTCAAGTATTTCTTGAATAATGGCAGAAAAATGAGACCTCTATTGAATTCTTCCTTAGATGGCTGCACCTTTTTTTGCAAAAACTCAATCACATTTAACGAACTTGAAAATAGCTTGTTTGTCCACAATAGTTAATATATCCTTGGAAGCAAACACATTTACACTCCCTGGGAAATAAGAATTTGTTGAATTTGATTAAACAAGGAGTCCTTGTGATGACGACCATTTTGTTAAAGTATTTCGCATTATAATGGCAGAGTAATGGGACCCTCTCTTCATTTCTTCCTTATATAGCTGCACTTTTTGTTGGAAAAACCCAATCACACTTAAGAAACATGAAAATAGCTTGTTTGTTCACAACGATTAATATATCCATGGAAGCAAACACATTTACACTCCCTGGGAAATAGGAATTTGTTGAATCTGATTAAACAAGGAGTCTTTGATGATGACAAGCATTTGGTTCAACTATTTGTTGTATAATGGTTGAATAATGAGACACTCTCTTCATTTCATCCTTAGATGGTTGCACCTTTTGTTACAAAAACTCAACGACACTTAATGAACATGAAAATAGCTTGTTTGTTCACAACAGTTAATATATCCATGGAAGCAAACACAATTACACTCCCTGGGAAATAGGAATTTATTGAATTTCATTAAACAAGGAGTCTTTGATGATGACCAGCGTTTCGTTGAAGTTTTTGTTGTATAATGGCTGAATAATAACATCCTCTCTTCAATTCTTCCTTAGATGGCCACACCTTTTATTGCAAAAACTCAATCTCACTTAACGAACATGAAAATAGCTTCTTTGTTCACAACAGCTAATATATCCATGGAAGCATACACATTTACAATCCCTGGGAAATAGAAATTTCTTGAATTTCATTAAACAAGGAGTCCTTGATGATGACTAGAGTTTGGTTCAAGTATTTCCTGTATAATGGAAGAATTATGGGACACTCTCTTTATTTCTTCCATAGATGACGGCACCTTTTGTTGCAAAAACTCAATCACAATAAACGAACATGAAAATAGCCTGTTTGTTCACAACAGTTAATATATCCATGGAAGCAAACCCAATTACACTCCCTGAGAAATAGGAATTTGTTGAATTTCGTTAAACAAGGAGTCTTTGATAGTGACTAGCTTTTGGTTCATGTATTTGCTGTATAATGGCTGAAAAATGAGACCTTCTATTGAATTCCTCAGATGGCAGCACCTTTTGTTGCAAAAAGTCTACCACACTTATCGAACATGGAAATAGCTTGTATGTCGACAACAATTAATATATCCATGGAAGCAAACACATTTACACTACCTGGGAAATAGGAATTTCTTGAATTTCATTAAACAAGAAGCCTTTGATGATGACTAGCATTTGATTCATGTATTTGTTGTATAATGGCTAGAAAATGAGACCCTCTATTGAATTCTTCCTTAAATGGCTGCACCTTTTCTTGCAAAAAGTCAATCACACTTAACGAACATGAAAATAGCTTGTATGTCCACAACAGTTAATATACCCATGGAAGCAAACACATTTACACTCCCTGGGAAATAGGAATTTGTTGAATTTCATTAAACAAGGAGTCTTTGATGATGACTAGCATTTGGTTCAAGCATTCGCTGTATAATGGCTGAATTATGGGACCTTCTCTTCATTTCTTCCTTAGATGGCTGCACCATTTGTTGGAAAAACTCAATCACACTTAACGAACATGAAAATAACTTGTTTGTTCACAACAGCTAATATATCCTTGGAAGCAAACACATTTGCACTGCCTGGGAAATAAGAATTTGTTGGATTTGATTAAACAAGGAGTCTTTGATGATAACCAGCATTTGGTTCAACTATTTGTTGTATAAAGGCTGAATAATGAGACACTCTCTTCAATTCTTCCTCAGATGGCAGGACCTTTTGTTGCAAACACTCAATGACACTTAACGAACATGAAAATAGCTTATTTGTTCACAACAGTTAATATATCCATGGAAGCAAACACAATTACACTCCTGGGAAATAGGATTTTGTTGAATTTCATTAAACAAAGAGCCTTTGATGATGACTAGTGCTTGGTTCAAGCATTTGCTGTATAATGGCTGAAAAATGAGACCCTCAATTGAATTCTTCGTTAGATGGCTGCACCTTTTGTTGCAAAAAGTCAATCACACTTAACGAACATGAAAATAGCTTCCTTGTCCACAACAGTTAATATATCCATGGAAGCAAACACATTTACAATCCCTGGGAAATAGTAATGTCTTGAATTTCATTAAATAAGGAGTCTTTGATGATGACTAGCATTTGATTCAAGTATTTGCTGTATAATGGCTGAATTATGGGACCCTCCCATCATTTCGTCCTTAGATGGCCGCACCTTTCATTGCAAAAACTCAATCACACTTAACGAACATGAAAATAACTTGTATATTCACAACAATTAATATATCCATGGAAGCAAACACAATTACACTCCTTGGGAAATAGGAATTTGTTGAATTTCATTAAACAAGGAGCCTTTGATGATGACTAGCATTTAGTTCATGTATTTGTTGTATAATGGCTGGAAAATGAGACCCTCTATTGAATTCTTCGTTAGATGGCTGCACCTTTTGTTGCAAAAAGTCAATCACACTTAACGAACATGAAAATAGCTTCCTTGTCCACAACAGTTAATATATCCATGGAAGCAAACACATTTACAATCCCTGGGAAATAGTAATGTCTTGAATTTCATTAAATAAGGAGTCTTTGATGATGACTAGCGTTTGATTCAAGTATTTGCTGTATAATGGCTGAATTATGGGACCCTCCCATCATTTCGTCCTTAGATGGCCGCACCTTTCATTGCAAAAACTCAATCACACTTAACGAACATGAAAATAACTTGTATATTCACAACAATTAATATATCCATGGAAGCTAACACAATTACACTCCTTGGGAAATAGGAATTTGTTGAATTTCATTAAACAAGGAGCCTTTGATGATGACTAGCATTTAGTTCATGTATTTGTTGTATAATGGCTGGAAAATGAGACCCTCTATTGAATTCTTCCTTAAATGGCTGCACCTTTTGTTGCAAGAAGTCAATCACACTTAACGAACATGAAAATAGCTTGTATGTCCACAACAGTTAATATACCCATGGAAGCAGACACATTAACACTCCCTGGGAAATAGGAATTTGTTGAATTTCATTAAACAAGGAGCCTTTGATGATGACTAGCGTTTGGTTAAAGTATTTGTTGTATAATGGCTGAAAAACGAGACCTTCTATTGAATTCTTCCTTAGATGGCTGCACCTTTTGTTGCAAAAAGTCAATCACACTTAACGAACATGAAAATAGCTTCCTTGTCCACAACAGTTAATATATCCATGGAAGCAAACACATTTACAATCCCTGGGAAATAGTAATGTCTTGAATTTCATTAAATAAGGAGTCTTTGATGATGACTAGCGTTTGATTCAAGTATTTGCTGTATAATGGCTGAATTATGGGACCCTCCCATCATTTCGTCCTTAGATGGCCGCACCTTTCATTGCAAAAACTCAATCACACTTAACGAACATGAAGATAGCTTACTTGTCCACAATAGTTAATATATCCATGGAAGCAAACATATTTACAATCCCTGGGAAAAAGTAATTTCTTGAATTTCTTTAAACAAGGAGTCTTTGATGATGACTAGCATTTGGTTCAAGTATTTGCTGTATAAGGAATGAATTATGGGACACACTCCTCCTTTCTTCCATAGATGGCTGCGCCTTTTGTTCCAAAAACTCAATCACACCTAACGAACATGAAAATAGCTTGTTTGTTCACAACAGTTAATATATCCATGGAAGCAAACACATTTACACTCCCTAGGAAATAAGAATTTCATGAATTTCATTAAACAATGAGTCTTTGATGATGACTAGCATTTTGTTAAAGTATTTTGCTGCATAATCGCTGAATGATGAGTCCCTCCCTACATTTCTTCCTTAGATGGGTGCACCTTTTGTTGCAAAAACTCAATCACACATAACGAATATGAAAATATATTGTTTTTTCACAACAGTTAATATATTCATGGCGGCAAACACATTTACACTCCCTTGGAAATAGGAATTTGTTGAATTTCATTAAACAAGAAGTCTTTGATAATGACTAGCATTTTGTTGAAATATTTTGCTCTATAATGGCTGAATGATGAGTCCCTCTCTTCATTTCTTCCTTAGATGGCTGGGCCTTTTGTTGCAAAAACTCAATCACACTTAACGAACATGAAAATAGCTTGTTTATCCACTAGCCTTTGGTTCAAGTATTTGCTGTAGAATGGCTGAATTATGGGACCCTCTCTGCATTTCTTCCTTAGATGGCTGCACCTTTTGTTGCAAAAATTCAATCACACCTAACGAACATGAAAATAGTTTGTTTGTGCACAATAGTTAATATATCCAAGGAAGAAAACACAATGACACTCCCTGGCAAATAGGAATTTGTTGAATTTCATTAAACAAGGAGCCTTTGATGATGACTAGCCTTTGGTTCAAGTATTTGTTGTATAATGGCTGAATTATGAGACCCCCTCTTCAATTCTTCCTTAGATGGTCGCACCTTCTGTTGCAAAAACTGAATGTCACTTAACGATCATGAAAATAGTTTGTTTGTTCGCAACAGTTAATATATCCATGGAAACAAACACATTTATAATTCCTGGGAAATAGGAATTTGTTGAATTTCATTAAATAAGGAGTCTTTGATGATGACTAGCATTTTGTTGAAATATTTTGCTGTATAATGGCTGAATGATGAGTCCCTCTCTTCATTTCTTCTTTAGATGGCTGCACCTTTTGTTATAAAAACTCAATCACACTTAACGAATATGAAAATAACTTGTTTATTCACAACCATTAATATATTCATGGCAGCAAACACATTTAGACTCCCTTGGAAATAAGAATTTGTTGAATTTCATTAAATAAGGAGTCTTTGATGATGACTAGCATTTTGTTGAAATATTTTGGTGCATAATGGCTGAATGATGGGTCCCTCACTTCTTTTCGTCCTGAGATGGCCCCACCTTTTGTTGCAAAAACTCAATCACACTTAATGAACATGAAAATAACTTGTTTTTCCACAACAGTTAATATATCCATATAAGCAAACACATTTAAACTCCTTGGGAAATAGGAATTTGTTGAATTTCATTAAAAAAGGAGCCTTTGATGATGACTAGCATTTGGTTCAAGTATTTGCTGTATAATGCCTCAATAATGGGACACTCTTCATTTCTTCCATAGATGGCTGCACCATTTGTTGGAAAAACTCAATCACACTTAACGAACATGAAAATAGCTTTTTTTTTCACAACCGCTAATAAGAATTTCTTGAATTTCATTAAACAAGGAGTCTTTGATGATGACTAGCATTTTGTTGAAATATTTTGCTGCATAATGGCTGAATGATGAGTCCCTCTCTTCATTTCATCCTTAGTTGGCCGTACCTTTTGTTTCAAAAACTCAATCTCACTTAATGAACATGAAATTAGCTTGTTTGTTCACAACAGTTAATATATCCAAGGAAGCAAACACATTTACACTCCCTGGGAAATAGGAATTTTGTTGAATTTCATTAAACAAGGAGTCTCTGAGATGACTAGTATTTTGTTGAAATATTTTGCTGTATAATGGCCGAATGATGAGTCCCACTCTTCATTTCTTCCTTAGATGGCTGCACCTTTCGTTCCAAAAACTCAATCACCCTTAACGAATATGAAAATAGCTTGTTTATTCACAACCGTTAATATATCCAAGGAAGCAAACAGATTTACACTGCCTGGGAAATAGGAATTTGTTAAATTTCATTAAACAAGGAGTCTTTGATGATGACGAGCTTTTTGTTAAGGTATTTCGCTGTATAATGGCTGAATGGTGAGTCTCACTCTTCATTTCTTCCTTAGATGGCTGCACCTCTTGTTGGAAAAACTCAATCACACTTAACGAACATGAAAATAGCTTTTTTATTCACAACCATTAATAAGAATTTCATGAATTTCATTAAACAAGGAGTCTTTGATGATGACTAGCATTTTGTTGAAATATTTTGCCGCATAATGGCTGAATGATGAGTCCCTCTCTTCATTTCATCCTTAGATGGCCACACCTTTTGTTTCAAAAACTCAATCTCACTTAACGAACATGAAATTAGCTTGTTTGTTCACAACAGTTAATATATCCAAGGAAGCAAACACATTTACACTCCTTCGGAAATAGGAATTTTGTTGAATTTCATTAAACAAGGAGTCTTTGAGATGACTAGTATTTTGTTGAAATATTTTGCTGTATAATGGTCGAATGATGAGTCCCACTCTTCATTTCTTCCTTAGATGGCTGCACCTTTTGTTGCAAAAACTCAATCACCCATAAGAAATATGAAAATAGTTTGTTTATTCATAACCGTTAATATATCCAAGGAAGCAAACACATTTACACTGCCTCAGAAATAGGAATTTGTTGAATTTCATTAAACAAGGAGTCTTTGATGATGACGAGCTTTTTATTAAAGTATTTCGCTGTATAATGGCTGAATGGTGAGTCCCACTCTTCATTTCTTCCTTAGATGGCTGCACCTCTTGTTGGAAAAACTCAATCACACTTAACGAATATGAAAATAGCTTTTTTATTCACAACCGTTAATAAGAACTTCATGAATTTCATTAAACAAGGAGTCTTTGATGATGACTAGCATTTTGTTGAAATATTTTGCCGCATAATGGCTGAATGATGAGTCCCTCTCTTCATTTCATCCTTAGATGGCCGCACCTTTTGTTTCAAAAACTCACTCTCACTTAACGAACATGAAATTAGCTTGTTTGTTCACAACAGTTAATATATCCAAGGAAGCAAACACATTTACACTCCCTAGGAAATAGGAATTTGTTGAATTTCATTAAAGAAGGAATCTTTGATGATGACGACCATTTTGTTCAAGTATTTTGTAGTATAATGGCTGAATGATGAGTCCCTCCATTTCTTCTTTAGATGGCTGCACCTTTTGTTACAAAATCTCAATCATACTTAACGAACATGAAAATAGCTTCTTTACTAACAACCACTAATATATTCATGGCAGCAAACACATTTACACTCCCTTGGAAATAGGAATTTGTTAAATTTCATTAAACAAGGAGTCTTTGATGATGACTAGCATTTTGTTGAAATATTTTGCTGTATAATGGTTGAATGATAAGTCCCTCTCTTCATTTCGTCCATAGATGGCCGCACCTTTTGATGCAAAAACTCAATCTCACTTAACGAACATGAAAATACCTTATTTCTTCACAACAGTTAATATATCCAAGGAAGGAAACACATTCACACTCCCTGGGAAATAGGAATTTGGTGAATTTCATTAAATAAGGAGTCTTTGATGATGACTAGCTTTTTGTTGAAATATTTTGCTGAATAATGGCTGGATGATGAGTCGCTCTCTTCATTTCTTCCATAGATGGCTGCACCTGTCATTGGAAAAACTCAATCACACTTAACGATCATGAAAATAGTTTGTTTGTTCACAACAGTTAATATATCCATGGAAGCAAACACATTTACACTCCCTGGGAAATAGGAATTTGTGGTATTTCATTAAACAAGGAGTGTTTGATGATGACTAGCATTTTGTTGAAATATTTTGCTGTATAATGGCTACATGATGAGTCCCTCCCTTCATTTCGTCCTTAGATGGCCGCAGCTTTTGTTGCAAAAATTCAATCTCACTTAACGAACATGAAAATAGCTTTTTTGTTCACAACAGTTAATATATCCAAGGAAACACATTTACACTCCTTGGGAAATACTAATTTGTTGAATTTCATTAAATAAGGAGCCTTTGATGATGACTAGCATTTGGTTCAAGTATTTGTTGTACAATGGCTGAAAAATGAGACCGTCTATTGAATTCTTCCTTAGATGGCTGCACCTTTTGTTGCAAAAACTCAATCACACTTAAGGAACAAGAAAATAGCTTGCTTGTCTACAATAGTTAATATATCCATGGTAGTAAACATATTTTCAATCCCTGGGAAATAGTAATTCTGTGAATTTCATTAAACAAGGAGTCTTTAATGATCACTTGCATTTGGTTCAAATATTTGCTGTATAATGACTGAATTATGGGACCCTCTCTTCATTTCTTCCTTAGATGGCTGCACCTTTTGTTGCAAAAAGCCAATCACACTTAACGAACATGAAAATAGCTTCTTTGTTCACAACAGTTAATATATCTGTGGAAGCAAACACATTTACACTTCCTGGGAAAAAGGAATTTGTTGAACTTCATTAAACAAAGAGTCTTTGATGACGACTAGCACTTTGTTGCAATATTTTACTATATAATGACAGAATAATGAGTCCCCCTCTTCATTTCATCCTTAGATGGCTGCACCTTTTGTTGCAAAAACTCAATCTCACTTAACGAACATCAAAATAGCTTGTTTGTGCACAATAGTTAATATATCTAGGGAACCAAACACAATTAGACTCCCTGGGAAATAGGAATTTGTTGAATTTCATTAAACAAGGAGTCTTTGATGATGACCAGCATTTGGTTCAAGTATTTGTTGTATAATGGCTGAATAATGAGAACCTCTCTTCAATTCTTCCTTAGATGGCCGCACCTTTTGTTGCAAAATCTCAATCTGACTTAACGGACATGAAAACAGCTTGGTTGTTCACAACAGTTAATATATCCATGGAAGCATACACATTTACAATCCTTGGGAAATAGGAATTTATTGAATTTCATTAAATAAGGAGGCTTTGATCATGACTAGTATTTGCATCAAGTATTTGTTGTATAATGGCTCAATAATGAGACCTTTATTGAATTCTGCCTTAGATGGCTGCACCGTTTGTTGCAAAAACTCAATCACACTTAACGAACATGAAAATAGCTTGTTTGTCCATAACAGTTAACATATCCATGGAAGCAAATACATTTACACTCCCTAGGAAATAGGAATTTCTTGAATTTTGTTAATCAAGGTGTCTTTGATGATGACTAACATTTGGTTCAAGTATTTGCTGTATAATGGCTGAATTATGGGACCCTCTCCTCATTTATCCCTTAGATGGCTGCACCTTTTGTTGCAAAAACTTAATCACAATTAATAAACATGAAAATAGCTTGTTTGTTCACAACTGTTAATACATCCGTGGAAGTGAACACATTTATGCTGCCTTGGAAATAGGAATTTGTTGAATTTCATTAAACAGGGAGTCTTTGATGATGACTAGTGTTTTGTTGAAATATTTTGCCGTACAATGGCTGAATGGTGAGTCCCTCTCTTCATTTCCTCCCTAGATGGCTGGACCTTTTGTTGCAAAAACTCAATCACACTTAATGAACATGAAAATAGCTCGTTTGTTCACAACAGTTAATATATCTGTGGTGGCAAACACTTTTACTCTTCATTCCATCCTTAGATGGCTGTACCTTTTGTTGCAAAAATTCAATCACACTTAACGAACATGAAAATAGCTTATTTGTTCACCACAGTTAACATATCCATGGAAGCAAACATAATTACACACCCTGGGAGATAGGAATTTGTTGAATTTCATTAAACAAGGAGCCTTTGATGATGACTAGCGTTTGGTTCAAGTATTTGTTTTATAATGGCCGAAAAATGAGACCCTTTATTGAATTCTTCCTTAGATGGCTGCACCTTTTGTTGGAAGAACTCAATCACACTTAACAAATATGAAAATATCTTGTTTGTACACAACAGTTAATATATCCATGGAAGCAAACACATTTACACTCCCTGGGAAATAGGAATTTCTTGAATTTCATTAAACAAAGTGTCTTTGCTAATGACTAGCATTTGGTTCAAATATTTGCTGTATAATGGCTGAATAATGGGACCCTCTCTTGATTTCTTCATTCGATGGCTGCACCTCTTGTTGCAAAAACTCAATCACACTTAACGAACAGGAAAATAGATTGTTTGTTCACAATAGTTAATATATCCTTGGCAGCAAACACTATTACACTCCCTTGGAAATAGGAATTTGTTCAATTTGATTAAACAAGGAGTCTTTGATGATGACTAGTATTTGGTTCAAGTATTTGCTGTATAATGGCTGAATTATGGGACCCTCTCTTGATTTCCTCCTTAGATGGCTGCACCTTTTGTTGCAAAAACTCAATCACACTTAATGAAGAGGAAAATAGCTTGTTTGTTCACAATAGTTAATATATCCTTGGCAGCAAACACAATTACACTCCCTTGGAAATAGAAATTTGTTGAATTTGATTAAGTAAGGAGTCTTTGACGTTGACCAACATTTGGTTCAAGTATTAAACAAGGAGCCTTTGATGATGACTAGCATTTGGTTCAAGTATTTGTTTTATAATGGCTGAAAAATGAGACCCTCTATTGAATTCTTCCTTAGATGGCTGCACCTTTTGTTGGAAGAACTCAATCACACTTAAAAAATATGAAAATAGCTTGTTTGTACACAACAGTTAATATATCCATGGAAGCAAACACATTTACACTCCCTGGGAAATAGGAATTTGTTGAATTTCATTAAACAAGAAGCCATTGATCATGACTAGTGTTTGGTTGGAGTATTTGCTGTAGAATGCCTAAATAATGGGACCCTCTCTTCATTTCTTCCTTAGATGGCTGCACCCTTTGTTGGAAAAACTCAATCACACTTAATGAACATGCATATAGCTTGTTTGTTCATAACAGTTAATATATCCATGGAAGCAAACACAATTACACTCCCTGGGAAATAGGAATTTGTTGAATTTCATTAAACAAGGAGCCTTTGATGATGACTAGCGTTTGGTTCAAGTATTTGTTTTATAATGGCCGAAAAATGAGACCCTTTATTGAATTCTTCCTTAGATGGCTGCACCTTTTGTTGGAAGAACTCAATCACACTTAACAAATATGAAAATATCTTGTTTGTACACAACAGTTAATATATCCATGGAAGCAAACACATTTACACTCCCTGGGAAATAGGAATTTCTTGAATTTCATTAAACAAAGTGTCTTTGCTAATGACTAGCATTTGGTTCAAATATTTGCTGTATAATGGCTGAATAATGGGACCCTCTCTTGATTTCTTCGTTCGATGGCTGCACCTCTTGTTGCAAAAACTCAATCACACTTAGCGAACAGGAAAATAGATTGTTTGTTCACAATAGTTAATATATCCTTGGCAGCAAACACTATTACACTCCCTTGGAAATAGGAATTTGTTCAATTTGATTAAACAAGGAGTCTTTGATGATGACTAGTATTTGGTTCAAGTATTTGCTGTATAATGGCTGAATTATGGGACCCTCTCTTGATTTCCTCCTTAGATGGCTGCACCTTTTGTTGCAAAAACTCAATCACACTTAATGAAGAGGAAAATAGCTTGTTTGTTCACAATAGTTAATATATCCTTGGCAGCAAACACAATTACACTCCCTTGGAAATAGAAATTTGTTGAATTTGATTAAGTAAGGAGTCTTTGACGTTGACCAACATTTGGTTCAAGTATTAAACAAGGAGCCTTTGATGATGACTAGCATTTGGTTCAAGTATTTGTTTTATAATGGCTGAAAAATGAGACCCTCTATTGAATTCTTCCTTAGATGGCTGCACCTTTTGTTGGAAGAACTCAATCACACTTAAAAAATATGAAAATAGCTTGTTTGTACACAACAGTTAATATATCCATGGAAGCAAACACATTTACACTCCCTGGGAAATAGGAATTTGTTGAATTTCATTAAACAAGAAGCCATTGATCATGACTAGTGTTTGGTTGGAGTATTTGCTGTAGAATGCCTAAATAATGGGACCCTCTCTTCATTTCTTCCTTAGATGGCTGCACCCTTTGTTGGAAAAACTCAATCACACTTAATGAACATGCATATAGCTTGTTTGTTCATAACAGTTAATATATCCATGGAAGCAAACACAATTACACTCCCTGGGAAATAGGAATTTGTTGAATTTCATTAAACAAGGAGTCTTTGATGATGACCAGCATGTGGTTCAAGTATTTGTTGTATAATGGCTGAATAATGAGACGCTCTCTTCAGTTCTTCCTTAGATGGCTGCACCTTTTGTTGCAAAAACTCAATCTCACTTAACGAACATGAAAATAGCTAGTTTGTTCACAAGAGTTAATATTTCCATGGAAGCAAACACATTTACAATCCATGGGAAATAGGAATTTCTTGAATTTCCTTAAACAAGAAGTCTTTGATGATGATTGGCGTTTGGTTCAAGTATTTGTCATATAATGGCTGAATTATGGGATCCTCTCTTCATTTCTTCCATAGATGGCTGCACCTTTTGTTGCAAAAATTCAATAACACTTAACGAACATGAAAATAGCTTCTTTGTTCCCAACCATTAATATATCCATGGAAGCATACACAATTACACTCCCTAGGAAAAAGGAATTTGTTGAATTTCATTAAACAAGGAGCCTTTGATGATGGCTAGTGTTTGGTTCAAGTATTTGTTGTGTAATGCCTAAATATTGGGACCCTCTCTTCATTTCTTTCTTAGATGGCTGCACCTTTTGTTGGAAAAACTCAATCACACTTAATGAAGATGAAAATAGGATTTTTGTTCACAACACTTAATATATCCATGGAAGCAAACATAATTACACTCCCTGGAAAATAGGAATTTGTTGCATTTCAATGAACAAGGAGTCTTTGATGTTGACCAGCGCTTGGTTCAAGTATTTGTTCTATAATGGCTGAAAAAAGAGACCCTCTCTTCAATTCTTCCTTATATGGCCCCACCTTTTGTTGCAAAAACTCAATCTCACTTAACGAACTTGAAAATAGCTAGTTTCTTCACAACAATTACAATATTGATGGAAGCAAACACATTTACAATCCCTGGGAAATTGGAATTTCTTGAATTTCATTAAACAAGGAGTCTTTGATCATGACTAGCATTTGGATCAAATATTTGCTGTATAATGGCTGAATTATGGCACACTCTCTTCATTTCCTCCTTAGATCGCGGCACCTTTTGTTGCAAAAACTCAATCACACTTAACAAACATGAAAATAGCTTGTTTGTTCACAACAGTTAATATATCCATGGAAGCAAACACAATTACACTCCCTAGGAAATAGGAATTTGTTGAATTTCATTAAACAAGGAGTCTTTGATGATGACCAGTGTTTGGTTCAAGTATTTGTTGTATAATGGCTGAATAATGAGACCCTCTCTTCAATTCTTCCTTAGATGGCCGCACCTTCTGTTGCAAGAACTCAATCTCACCTAACAAACATGAAAATAGCTAGTTTGTTCACAACAGTTAATATTTCCATGGAAGCAAACACAATAACACTCCCTGGGAAGTAGGAATTTGTTGAATTTCATTAAACAAGGAGTCTTTGATGATGACCAGTGTTTGGTTCAAGTATTTGTTGTATCATGGCTGAATAAGGAGACCCTCTCATCGATTCTTCCTTAGATGGCCGCACCTTTTGTTACAAAAACTCAATCCCACATAACGAACATGAAAATAGCTTGTTTGTTCACAAGAGTTAATATATCCAAAGAAGCAGACACATTTACACTCCCTGGGAAATACTAAATTGTTGAATTTCTTTAAACAGTGTGTCTTTGATGATGACTAGGATTTGGTTCAAGTATTTGTTGTATAATGGCTGAATAATGGGACCCTCTCCTCATTTCTTCCTTCGATGGCTACACCTCTTGTTGCAAAAACTCAATCATAGTTAACGAACATGAAAATAGCTTGTTTGTTCACAACAGTTAATATATCCATGGAAGCAAGCACATTTACACTCCCTTGGAAATAGGAATTGGATGAATTTGATTAAACAAGGAGTCTATGATGATAACCAGTGTTTGGTTCAAGTATTTATTGTATAATGGCTGAATAACGAGACCCTCTCTTCAATTCTTCCTTAGATGGCTGCACCTTTTGTTGCAAAAACTCAATCACACTTAATGAACATGAAAATAGCTTGTTTGTTCACAACAGTTAATATATCTATTGATGCAAAGACATTTACAATCCCTAGGAAATAGGAATTTCTTGAAGTTCACCAAACAAGGAGTCTTCGATCATGACTAGCATTTGGTTCAAGTATTTGCTATATAATGGATGAATTATGGGACCCTCTCTTCATTTCTTCCTTAGATGGTTGCACCTTTTGTTGGAAAACTCAATCACACTTAACGAACATGAAAATAGCTAGTTTGTTCCCAACAGTTAATATATCCATGCAAGCAAAACACATTTACACTCCCTAGGAAATAGGAATTTGTCGAATTTGATTAAACAAGGAGTCTTTGATGTTGACCTGCATTTGGTTCAAGTATTTGTTGTATAATGTCTGAAAAATGAGTCCCTCTCTTCAATTCTTCCTTAGATGGCCGCACCTTGTGTTCCAAAAACTCAATCTCAGTTAACGAACATGAAAATAGCTTGTTTGTTCACAACAGTTAATATATCTATGGAATCAAACACATTTACAATCCTTGGGAAATAGGAATTTCTTGAATTTCATTAAACACAGAGTCTTTGATGATGACTAGCATTTGGTTCAAGTATTTGCTGTATAATAGCTAACTTATGGGACCCTCTCATCATTTCCTCCTTAGATGGCAGCACCTTTTGTTGCAAAAACTCAATCAGACTTAATGAACATGAAAATAGCTTGTTTGTTCACAAGAGTTAATATATCTATGGAACCAAACACAATTACACTCCCTGGGAAATAGGAATTTGTTGAATTTCATTAAACAAGGAGTCTTTGATGATGACCAGCATTTGGTTCAAGTATTTCTTGTATAATAGCTGAATAATGAGACCCACTCTTCAATTCTTCCTTAGATGGCTGCACCTTTTATTGCAATAACTCAGTCACACTAAACAAACATGAAAATAACTTGTTTGTTCACAACAGTTAATATATCCACGGAAGCAAACACAATTCTGCTCCTTGGGAATAGGAATTTGTTGAATTTCATTAAACAAGGAGACTTTGATGATGACTAGTGTTTGGTTCAAGTATTTGCTGTGTAATGCCTAAATATTGGGACCCTCTCTTCATTTCCTTTGTAAATGGCCGCACCTTTTGTTGGAAAAACTCAATCACACTTAACGAACATGAAAATAGCTTGTTTGTTCACAACAGTTAATATATCCAAGGAAGCGAACATAATTACACTCCCTGGGAAATAGGAATTTGTTGAATTTCATTTAACAAGGAGTCTTTGATGATGACCACCGCTTGGTTCGAGTATTTCTTCTATAATGGCTGAAAAAAGAGACCCTCTCTTCAATTCTTCCTTAGATGGCCGCACCTTTTGTTACTAAAACTCAATCTCACTTAACAAACATGAAAATAGCTAGTTTGTTCACAACAGTTAATATATCCACGGAAGCAAACACATTTACAATCCCTGGGAAATAGGAATTTCTTGAATTTCATTAAACAAGGAGTCTTTGATCATGACTAGCGTTTGGTTCAAGTATTTGCTGTATAATGGCTGAATTATGGGACCCTCTCTTCATTTCCTCCTTAGATGGCTGCACCTTTTGTTGCAAAAACTCAATCACACTTAACGAACATGAAAATAGCTTGTTTGTTCACAATAGTTAATATATCTATGGAACCAAACACAATTACACTCCCTAGGAAATAGGAATTTGTTGAATTCATTGAACAGGGAATTTTTTATGATGACCAGCGTTTGGTTCAAGTATTTGTTGTATAACGGGTGAATAATGAGACCCTTTCTTCAATTCTTCCTTAGATGGCCGCACCTTTTGTTGCAAAAACTCAATAACACTTAATGAGCATGAAAATAGCTAGTTTGTTCACAATAGTGAATATATCCAAGGAAGCAAACACATTTACACTCCCTCGGTGATAGGAATTTGTTGAATTTCATTAATCAAGAAGTCATTGATGATTTCTAGCATTTTGGTTCAAGTATTCGCTGTATAATGGCTGAATTATGGGACCCTTTATTCATTTCCTCCTTAGATGGCTGCACCTTTTGTTGCAAAAACTCAGTCACACTTAACAAGAATGAAAATAGCTTGTCTGTTCACAATAGTTAATATATCTATGGAACCAAACACAATTACACTCCCTGGGACATCGGAATTTGTTGAATTTCATTAAACAAGGAGTCTTTGATGATGGCCAGCATTTGGTTCAAGTATTTGTTGTATAATGGCTGAATAATGAGACCCTCTCTTCAATTCTTCCTTAGATGGCTGCACCTTTTGTTGCAAAAACTCAATCTCACTTAACGAACATGAAAATAGCTTGTTTGTTCATAACAGTTAATATTTCCATGGAAGCAAACACAATTACACTCCCTTAGAAATAGGAATTTGTTGAATTTGATTAAATAAGGAGTCTTTGATGTTGACTAGCATTTGGTTCAAGTATTTGTTGTATAATGGCTGAATAATGAGACCCGCTCTTCAATTCTTCCTTAGATGGCTGCACTTTTTGTTGCAAAAACTCAATCTGTCTTCACGAACATGAAAATAGTTTGTTTGTTCACAATAGTTAATATATCCATGGTAGCAATCACAATTACACTCCCTGGGAAATAGGAATTTGTTGAATTTCATTAAAGAAGAAGTCTTTGATGATGACCAGCATTTGGTTCAAGTATTTGTTGTATAATGGCAGAATTATGGGACCCTCTCTTCAATTCTTCCTTAGATGGCCACACCTTTTGTTGCTAAAACTCAATCCCACTTAACAAACACGAAAATAGCTTGTTTGTTCACAACAGTTAATATATCCATGGAAGCAAACACAATTACACTCCTTGGGAAATAGGAATTTCTTGAATTTCACTAAACAAGGAGTCATTGATGATGAACAGCGTTTGGTTCAAGTATTTGTTGTATAACGGCAGAATGATGAGACCCTCTCTTCAATTCTTCCTTAGATGGCTGCACCTTTTGTTGCAAAAACTCAATCTCACTTAACGAACATGAAAATAGCTTGTTTGTTCATAACAGTTAATATATCCATGGAAGGAAACACAATTACACTCCCTAGGAAATAGGAATTTGTTGAATTTGATTAAATAAGGAGTCTTTGATGTTGACCAGCATTTGGTTCAAGTATTTGTTGTGTAAGGGCTGAATTATGGGACCCCCTCTTCATTTCTTCCCTAGATGGCTGCACCCTTTGTTGGAGAAACTCAATCACACTTAACAAACACGAAAATAGCTTGTTTGTTCACAACAGTTAATATATCCATGGAAGCAAACACAATTACCCTCCCTAGGAAATAGGCATTTGTTGAATTTCATTAAACAAGGAGTCTTTGATGATGACTAGTGTTTGGTTCAAGTATTTGCTGTATAATGCCTAAATAATGGGACCCTCTCTTCATTTCTTCCTTTGATGGCTGAACCTTTTGTTGCAAGAATTCAATCACACTTAATGAACATGAAAATGGCTTGTTTGTTCACAACAGTTAATATATCCATGGAAGCAAGCATAATTACAATCCCTGGGAAATAGGAATTTGTTGAATTTCATTAAACAAGGAGCCTTTGGTGATGACTAGCATTTTGTTCAAGTATTTGTTGTTTAATTGCCAAAAAATGAGACCCACTATTGAATTCTTCCTTAGATGGCTGCACCTTTTGTTGCAAGAACTCAATCACACTTAACTAACTGAAAATAGCTTGTTTGTCCACAACAGTTAATATATCCAAGGAAGCAAACACATTTACACTCCCTGGGAAATAGGAATTTGTTGAATTTCGTTAAACAACGAGTCTTTTATGATAAAAAGCATTTTGCTAAAGTATTTCGCTATATAATGGCTGAATGATGAGTCCCTCTCTTCATTTCTTCCTTAGATGGCTGCAGTTTTTGTTGGAAAAACTCAATCACACATAACAAACATTAATTGCTTGTTTATTCACAACTGTTAATATATTCAAAGCAGCAAACACATTTACATCCCCTTGGAAATAGGAATTTGTTGAATTTCATTAAACAAGGTGTCTTTGATGATGACTAGCATTTTGTTGAAATGTTTTACAGGATAATGGCTGAATGATGAGTCCCTCTCTTCATTCCGTCCTTAGATGGTCGCACCTTTCATTGCAAAAGCTCAATCTCACTTAACGAACATGAAAATAGCTTCTTTGTCCACAACAGTTAATATATCCATGAAAGCAAACACATTTACACTCCCTAGGAAATAGTAATTTGATCAATTTCATTAAACAAGGAGACTTTGATGATGACTAGCTTTTGGTTCAAGTATTTGTTGTATAATGGCTGAATTGTGGGACCCTCTCTTTGTTTCTTCCTTTGATGGCTGCACTTTTTGTTGCAAAAACTCAATCACGCTTAAACGAATATGAAAATAGCTTATTTGTTCACAACAGTTAATATATCCGTGGAAGCAAACATATTTACACTCCTTGGGAAATACTAATTTGTTGAATATCTTTAAACAAGGTGTCTTTGATGATGACCAGCGCTTGGTTAAAGTATTTGTTATATAAGGGCTGAATAATGAGACCCTCTCTTCAATTTTTCCTTAGATGGCCGACCTTTTGTTGCAAAAATTCAATCTCACTTAAAGAAAATGAAAATAGCTTGTTTGTTCACAACAGTTAATATATCCAAGGAAGCAAACACATTTACACTCCCTGGGAAATACAAATTTGTTGAATTTCATTAAACAAAAAGTCTTTGATGATGACTAGCGTTTTGTTCAAGTATTTGCCGTAGAATTCCTAAATAATGGGAGCCTCTCTTCATTTCTTCCTTCAATGGCTGCACCTTTTGCTGGAAAAACTCAATCACACTTAACGAACATAAAAATAGCTTGTTTGTTCACAACAGTTAATATATCCGTGGAAGCAAACACATTTACACTCCCTGGGAAATAAGAGTTTCTTGAATTTCATTAAATAAGGAGTCTTTGATGATAACTAGCATTTGGTTCAAGTATTTGTTGTATAATGGCTAAAAAATGAGACCCTCTATTGAATTCTTCCTCAGATGGCTGCACCTTTTGTTGCAACAACTCAATCACAGTTAACGAACATTAAAATAGCTTGTTTGTTCACAACAGTTAATATATCCAAGGAAGGAAACACATTTAACCTCCCTAGGAAATACTAATTTGTTGAATTTCTTTAAACAAGGTGTCTTTGATGATGACTAGCGCTTTGATCAAGTATTTGCAGTATAATGCCTAAATAATGGGGCCCTCTATTCATTTCTTCCTTAGATGGCAGCACCATTTGTTGGAAAAACTCAATCACACTTAACGAACATGAAAATAACTTGTTTGTTCACAACAGTCAATATATCCATGGAAGCAACCACAATTACACTCCTTGAAAAATAGGAATTTGTTGAGTTTCATTAAACAAGGAGCCTTTGAAGTTGACTAGCGTTTCGTTCAAGTATTTGTTGTATAATGGCAGAAAAATGAGACCCTTTATTGAATTCTTCCTTAGATGGCTGCACCTTTTGTTGCAAAAACTCAATCACACTTAACGAACATGAAAATACCTTGCTTATCCACAATAGTTAATATATCCATGGAAGAAAACTCATTTACAATCCCTGAGAAATAGTAATTTCGCGAATTTAATTAAACAAGGAGTCTTTGATGATGACGAGCATTTTGTTAAAATATTTTGCTGTATAATGGCTGCACCTTTTGTTGCAAAAACTCAATCACACTTATTGAACATGAAAATAGCTTGCTTGTCCACAACAGTTAATATATCCATGGTAGCAAACACATTTACAATCCTTAGGAAATATTAATGTCATGAATTTCATGAAACCGGGAGTCTTTGATGATAACTAGTGTTTGGTTCAAGTATTTGCTATAAAATGGCTGAATTATGGGAATGACTCTTCATTTCTTCCTTAGATGGCTGCACCTTTTGTTGCAAAAACTCAATCACACATAACGAATATGAAAATAGCTTGTTTTTGCACAGCAGTTAATATATCCGTGGAAGCAAATACATTTACACTCCCTAGAAAATAGGAATTTGTTCAATTTCATTAAACAAGGAGTCTTTAATGATGACTAGCGTTTTGTTGAAATATTTTGCTGTGTAATGGCTGAATAATCAGTCCCTCTCTTCATTTCATCCTTAGATGGCTGCACCTTTTCTTGCAAAAACTCAATCTCACTTAACGAACAGGAAAATAGCTTGTTTGTTCACAACAGTTAATATATCCAAGGATGGAAACACATTTCCACTCCCTAGGAAATACTAATTTGTTGAATTTCTTTAAACAAGGTGTCTTTGATGATGACTAGCATTCGGTTCAAGTATTTGCTGTATAAGGGCTAGATAATGGGACCCTCTCTTCATTTCTTCCTTTAATCGCTGCAACTTTGTTGAAAACATTCAATCACACTTAACGAATATGAAAATAGCTTATTTGTTCACAACAGTTAATATATCCATAGAAGCAAACACATTTACTCTCCCTAGGAAATAGGAATTTGTTGAATTTCATTAAACAAGGTGTCTTTGATGATGACGAGTATTTTGTTAAAGTATTTCACTGTATAATGGCTGAATGATGAGTCCTTCTCTTTACTTCTTCCTTAGATGGCTGCACCTTTTCTTGTAAAAACTCAATCACACTTAACGAACAAGAAAATAGCTTGTTTGTTCACAACAATCAATATATCCATGGAAGCAACCACAATTACACTCCTTGGAAATAGGAATTTGTTGAATTTCATTAAACAAGGAGCCTTTGATGATGACTAGCATTTGGTTCAAGTATTTGTTGTATAATGGCTGAAAAATGAGACCCTCTATTGAATTCTTCCATAGATGGCTGCACCTTTTGTTGCAAAAACTCAATCACACTTACGGAACAAGAAAATAGCTTGCTTGTCCACAACAGTTAATATATCCATGGAAGCAAACACATTTACAATCCTTGAGAAATAATAATTTCGTGAATTTAATTAAATAAGGAGTTTTTGATGATGACGAGCATTTTGTTGAATTATTTCGCTGTATAATGGCTGAATGATGAGTCCTTCTCTTCACTTCTTCCTTAGATGGCTGCACCTTTTGTTGCAAAAACTCAATCACACTTAACGAACATGAAAATAGCTTGTTTGTTCACAACAGTTAATATATCCATGGAAGTAAACAAAATTACACTCCCTGGGAAATAGGATTCTGTTGAATTTCATAAAACAAGGAGCATTTGATGATGACTAGCATTTGGTTCAAGTATTTGTTCTATAATGGCTCAATAATGAGACCCTCTATTGAATTCTTCCTTAGATGGTTGCACCTTTTGTTACAAAAGCTCAATCACTCTTAACGAACAAGAAAATAGCTTGTTTGTCCACAACAGTTAATATATCAATGAAAGCAAACACATTTACACTCCCTAGGAAATAGGTATTTGTTGAATTTCATTAAGCAAGGAGCATTTTATGATGAGTAGCATTTGGTTCAAGTATTTGTCATATAATGGCTGAAAAAAGAAACCCTCTATTGTATTCTTCCATAGATGGCTCCAGCTTTTGTTGCAAAAACTCAATCACACTTAACGAACATGAAAATAGCTTGCTTGTCCACAACAGTTAATATATCCATGGTAGCAAACACATTTACAATCCCTGGGAAATATTAAGTTCATGAATTTCATTAAACCAGGAGTTTTTGATGATGACTAGCGTTTGGTTCAAGTATTTGCTGTATAATGGCTGAATTATAGGAACCACTCTTCATTTCTTCCTTAGATGGCTGCACCTTTTGTTGCAAAATCTCAATCACACTTAATGAATATGAAAATAGCTTGTTTGTGCACAGCAGTTAATATATCCATGGAAGCAATACATTTACACTCCCTAGAAAAAAGGAATTTGTTCAATTTCATTAAACAAGGAGTCTTTAATGATGACTAGTGTTTTGCTGAAATATTTTGCTATATAATGGCTGAATGATCAGTCCCTCTCTTCATTTCATCCTTAGATGCCCGCACCTTTTGTTGTAAACACTCAATCTCACTTAACGAACATGAAAATAGCTTGTTTGTTCACAACAGTTAATATATCCAAGGATGGAAACACATTTACACTCCCTAGGAAATACTAATTTGTTGAATATCTTTAAACAAGGTGTCTTTGATGATGACTAGCGTTTGTTTGTTCAGTACATTTAATATATCTATGGAAGCAAACACATTTACACTCCCTAGGTAATAGGAATTTGTTGAATTTCCTTAAACAAGGAGGCTTTGATGATGACAAGCATTTGGTTCATGAATTTGATGTATAATGTGACAATAATGAGACCCTCTTTTCATTTCCTCCTTAGATGGCTGCAACTTTAGTTGCAAAAACTCATTCACACTTAATGAACATCAAAATAGCTTGTTTGTTCACTACAGTTAATATATCCATGGAAGCAAACACATTTACACTCCCTAGGAAATAGGAATTTGCTGAATTTCCTTAAACAAGGAGGCTTCGATGATGACAAGCGTTTGGTTCATGAATTTGTTGTATAATGGGACAATAATAAGACCCTCTTTTCATTTCCTCCTTAGATGGCTGCAACTTTAGTTGCAAAAACTCAATCATACTTAAAGAACATAAAAATAGCTTGTTTGTTCACAACAGTTAATATATCCATGGAAGCAAACACATTACACTCCCTGGGAAATAGGAATTTGTTCAATTTCGTTAAACAAGGAGTCTTTAATGATGACTAGCATTTTGTTGAAATATTTTGCTGTATAATGGCAGAATGATGAGTCCCTCTCTTCATTTCATCCTTCGATGGACGCACCTTTTGTTGCAAACACTCAATCACAGTTAACGAACATGAAAATATCTTGTTTGTTCACACCAGTTAATATATCCAAGGAAGCAAACACATTTACACTCCTTGGGATTAAACAAGGAGTCTGTGATGATGACTAGCCTTTGGTTCAAGTATTTGTTGTATATTGCCTCAATACTGGGACCCTCTCTTCATTTCTTCCTTAGTTGCTGCACCTTTTGTTGCAAAAACTCAATCACACATAACGAGCATGAAAATAGCTTGTTTGTTCACTACAGTTAATATATCCATGGAAGCACACACATTTAAGCTCCCTAGGAAATAGGAATTTGTTGAATTTCATTAAACAAGGAGACTCTAACGATGACTAATGTTTGGTTTAAGAATTTGTTGTATAATGGCTCAATAATGAGACCCTTTTTTCATTTCTTCCTTAGATGGCTGCTCCTTTTGTTGCAAAAACTCAATCACACTTAATGAAGATGAAAATAGCTTATTTCTTCACAACAATTAATATATCCATGGAAGCAAACACATTTACACTCCCTAGGAAATAGGAATTTGTAGAATTTCATTAAATAGGGAGTGTTCGATGATGACTAGCTTTTTGTTGGAATATTTTGCTGCAAAATGGCTAAATGATGAGTCCCTGTCATCATTTCATCCTTAGATGGCCCCACCTTTTGTTGCAAAAATTCAATCACACTTAACCAACATGAAAATAGTTTGTTTGTTCACAACAGTTAATATATCCACCGAAGCAAACACATTTACAATCCCTGAGAAATAGTAATTTCTTGAATTTCATTAAATAAAGAGTCTTTGATAATGACTAGCGTTTCGATCAAATATTTGCTGTATAATCGCTGAATTATGGGTCCCTCTCTTCATTTCATACTTAGACGGCTGCTCCTTTTGTTGCAAAAACTCAATCACACTTAATGAACATGAAAATAGCTTGTTTGTCCACAACAGTTAATATATCCACGAAAACAAAGACATTTACAATCCCTGGGAAATGGTAATTTCTTGAATTTCATTAAATAATGAGTCTTTAATGATGACTAGTGTTTGGTTCAAGTATTTTCTGTATAATGGCTGAATTGTGGGACCCTCCCTTCATTTATTCCTTAGATGGCGGCACCTTTTGTTGCGAAAACTCAAGCACACTTAACAAACATGGAAATAGCTAGTTTGTTTACAATAGTTAAGATATCCATGGAAGCAAACACATTTGCAATCCCTAGGAAATATTAATTTCTTGAATTTCATTAAATAAGGAGTCTTTGATGATGACTAGCATTTGGTTCAAGTATTTGCTGTATAATGGCTGAATTATGGGACCGTCTTTTCATTTCTTCCTTAGATGGCTGCACCTTTTGTTGGAAAAACTCAGTCACACTTAAAGAACATGAAAATAGCTTGTTTGTCCACAACAGTTAATATATCCATGAAAGCAAACAAATTTCCACTCCCTAAGAAATAGGAATTTGTTGAATTTCATTAAACAAGGAGTCTTTGATGATGACTAGCGTTTGGTTCAGGTATTTGCTGTATAATGGCTGAATGATGGGACCCTCTATTCATTTCTTCCTTTGATGGCTGCACCTTTTGTTGCAAAAACTCAATCACACTTAACAAATATGAAAATAGCTTGTTTGTTAACAACAGTTAATATATCTGTGGAAGCAAACACATTTACACTCCCTGGGAAATAGGAATTTGTTGAATTTTATTAGACAAGGAGTCTTTGATGATGGCTAGCATTTGGTTCAAGTATTTGCTGTATAATGCCTTAATAATGGGACCCTCACTTCATTTCTTACTTAGATGGCTGCACCTTTCGTTGCAAAATCTCAATCACACTTAACGAACATGAAAATAACTTGTTTGTTCACAACAGCTAAGATATCCAAGGAAGCAACCACATTTACAATCCCTGGGAAATAGTAATTTCTTGAATTTCATTAAATAAGTTGTCTTCGATGATGACTAGAGTTTGGTTCAGGTATTTGCTGTATAATGGCTGAGTTATGGGACCCTCTCTTCATTTCTTCCTTAGATGGCTGCACCTTTTGTTCCAAAAACTTAATCACACTTAATGAACATGAAAATAACTTGTTTGTTTACAACAGTTAATATATCTGTGGATGCAAACACATTTACATTCCCTGGGAAATAGGAATTTGTTGAATTTTATTAAACAAGGAGTCATTGAAGATGACTAGGTTTTAGTTGAAATATTTTGACGTATAATGGGTAAATGATGAGTCCCTCTCTTCATTTCGTCCTTAGATGGCCGCACCTTTTGTTGCAAAACTCAATCTCACTTAATGAACATGAAAATAAGTTGTTTGTTTGCAGTGGTTAATATATCCATCGAAGCAAACACAGTTACACTCCCTAGGAAATAGGAATTTGTTGAATTTCATTAAACAAGGAGTCTTTGATGATGACTAGCATTTGGTTCAAGTATTTGCTGTATAATGGCAGAATTATGGGGCCCTCTCTTCATTTCTTCCTTAGATTGCTGCACCTTTTGTTGCAAAAACTCAATCACACTTAATGAACATGAAAATAGCTTCATTGCTCACAAGGGATAATATATCCATGGAAGCAAACACATGTACACTCCCTGGGAAATAGGAATATGTTGAATTTCATTAAAAAAGGAGTCTTTGATGATGATTAGCATTTGGTTCAAATATTTGTTGTATAATTCCTAGATAATGGGACCCTCTCTTCATTTCTTACTTAGATGGCTGCACCTTTTGTTGCAAAAACTCAATCTCCCTAAATGAATATGAAAATAGCTTGTTTGTTCACAACCGTTAATATATTCATGGCAGCAAACACATTTACACACACTTGGAAATAGGAGTTTGTTGAATTTCATTAAACAAGGTGTCTTTGATGGTGACTAACATCTTGTTGAAATATTTTGCTGTATAGTGGCTGAATGATGAGTCCCTCTCTTCATTTTGTCCTTAGCTGGCCACACCTTTTGTTGGAAAAACTCAACCACACGTAACGAATATGAAAATAGCTTGTTTGTTCACAACCATTAATATATTCTTGGCAGCAAACACATTTACTCTCCCTTGGAAATAGGAATTTGTTAAATTTCATTAAACAAGGAGTCTTTGATGATGACTAGCGTTTGGTTGAAGTATTTGTTGTATAATGGCTGAATAATGAGACCCTCTTTTCATTTCTTCCTTAGATGGCCACACCTTTTGTTGCAAATACTCAATCACACTTAACAAACATGAAAATAGCTTGTTTGTTTGCAACAGTTAATATATCTATGGCAGCAAACACATTTACACTCCCTGGGAAATAGGAGTTTGTTGAATTTCATTAAACAAGAAGTCTTTGATGATGACTAGTGTTTGGTTCAAGCATTTGCTGTATAATGCCTTAATAATGGGACACTCACTCCATTTCTTCCTTAGATGGCTGCACCTTTTGTTGCAAAAACTCAATCACACTTAATGAACATGAAAATAGCTTGTTTGTTCACAACAATTAATATATCCAAGGAAGCAAACACATTTAGACTCACTGGGAAATAAGAATTTGTTGAATTTCATTAATCAAGGAGTCTTTGATGATGACTAGCATTTGGTTCAAGTATTTGCTGTATAATGCCTTAATAATGGGACCTTCTCTTCATTTCTTCCTTAGATGGCTGCACCTTTTGTTGCAAAAACTCAATCACACTTGATGAACATGAAAATGGCTTGTTTGTTCACTACAGTTAATATATCCAGGGAAGCAAACACATTTACACTCCCTAGGAAATAGGAATTTGTTGATTTCATTAAACAAGGAGGCTTTGATGATAACTAGCATTTGGTTCAAGAATTTGTTGTATAATGGCTCAATAATGAGACCCTCTTTTCATTTCTTCCTTAGATGGCTGCACCTTTTGTTGCAAAAACTCAATCACACTTAATGAACATCAAAATAGCTTGTTTGTTCACAACAATTAATATATCCATGGAAGCAAACACATCTACACTCCCTGGGAAATAGGAATTTGTTGAATTTCATTAAACAAGGAGTGTTTGATGATGACCAGCATTTTGTTGAAATATTTTGCTGTATAATGGCTAAATGATGAGTCCCTCTCATCATTTCCTCCATAGATGGCGGAAGAATGAGACCTTCTCTTCATTTCTTCCTTAGAAGGCTGCACCTTTTGTTGCAATAACTCATTCACACTTAACAAACATGAAAATAGCTTGTTTGTTAACAACAGTTAAGGTATTCTTGGCGGCAAAGACATTTACACTCCTTTGGAAATAGGAATTCAATGAATTTCATTGAACTAGGAGTCTTTGATGATGACTACCATTTTGTTCAAGTATTTGTTGTATAATGGTTGAATGATGAGCCACTCTCTTCATTTCTTCTGAAAAAGGCTCCACCATTTGTTGTAATAACTCATTCACGCTTAATCAACATGAAAATAGCTTGTGTGTTCGCAACAAGTGAAATATTCATGGCAGCAAAGATATTTTCATTCCCTTGGAAATTGCAACTTTTTGAACTTCATTAAATAAGGAGTCTTTGATAATGGCTGTATAATGAGACCTTCTCTTCATTTCATCCTAAAAAGGGTGCACCTTTTGTTGCAATAACTCATTCACACTTAACAAACATGAAAATAGTTTCTTTGTTCCCATCAGTTAATACATTGAAGGCAGCAAACACATTTACACTCCCTTGGAAATAGGAACTCGTTGAATTTCATTAAATAAGGAGTCTTTGTTGATGACTAGCATTTGGTCAAGTATTTGTTGTATAATGGCTGAATAATGAGACACTCTCTTCATTTCTTCCTATCAAGGCTCCCCCTTTTATTGCAATAACTCATTCACACTTAATGAACAAGAAAATAGCTTGTGTGTTCACAAGTAATATATTCATGACAGCAAACACATTTACACTCCCTTGGAAATAGCAATTTGCTGAAATTCACTAAATAAGGAGTCTTTGATGATGACTAGCATTTTGTTCAAGTATTTGCTGTATAATGGCTGAATAATGAGACCGTCTCTTCATGTCTTCCATAGAAGGCTACACCTTTTGTTGCAAAAGCTCAATCCCACTTAACAAAATGAAAATAACTTATTTGTTCACAACAGTTAATATATTTATGACAGCAAATATGTATACACTCCCTTGGAAATAGGAAGTTGTAGAATTTCATTAAACAATGAGTCTTTGATGATGACTAGCATTTGGTTCAAGTATTTGTTGTATAATGGCTGAATAATGAGACCCTCTCTTCATGTCTTCCATAGAAGGCTGTACCTTTTGTTGCAAAAACTCAATCCCACTTAATGAACATGAAAATAGCTTGTATGTTCACAACAATTAATATATTTATGGCAGCAAATACATTTACACTCCCTTGGAAATAGGGAGTTGTAGAATTTCATTAATCAAGCAGTCTTTGATGATGACTAGTATTTGGTTCAAGTATTTGTTGTATAATGGCTGAATATTGAGACCCTCTCCCCATTTCTTCTTTAGAAGGTTGCACCTTTTGTTGCAAAAATACTTTCACACTTAATGAACATCAAAATAGCTTGTGTGTTCACAACAAGTAATATATTCGAGGCAGCAAACACAATTACACTCCCTTGGAAATATGAAGATGTAGAATTTCATTAAACAAGGTGTCTTTGATGGTGACTAGCGTTTGGTTCAAATATTTGTTGTATAATGGCTGAATAATTAGACCTTCTGTCCACTTCTTCCTTAGAAGGCTGCACCTTTTATTGCAAAAACTCATTCACACTTAATGAACATCAAAATAGCTTGTGTGTTCACAACAAGTAATATATTCAGGGCAACAAACACATTTACACTCCCATGGAAATAGCATTTTGCCGAAATTCATTAAATAAGGAGTCTTTGATAATGACTAGCATTTGGTTCAAGTATTTTCTGTATAATGGCTGAATAATGAGATCCTCTCTTCGTTTCTTCCTTAGAAGGCTGCACCTTTTGTTGCAATAACTCATTCACATTTAATGAACATGAAAATTGCTTGTTTGCTCATGAACGCAAACACATTTACACTCCCTTGGAAATGGGAATTTGTTGAATTGCATTAAAGAAGGAGTCTTTGATGGTCACTAGCATTTTGCTCAGGTATTTGTTGTATAATGGCTGAATAATGAGTCTTTCTATTCATTTCTTCCTAGCAAAGACCCACCTTTTGATGCAATAACTCATTACACTTTATGAATAAGAAAATAGCTTGTCTTCCCACTATAGGCAAAAAATTCAAGGCAACAAGCACATTTACACTCCCTTGGAAATAGGAATGACTTGAATTTCATTAAACAACAAGTCTTTGATGATGACTAGCATTTTGTTCAAGTATTTTTTTGTATAATGGCGAAATATTGCAACCCTTGCTTCATTTCTTCCTAAGAAGCCAGCACCTTTTGTTGCGATAACTCATTCACACTAAATAAACATGAAAATTGCTTGTTTGTTCACGGCCGCAAACACATTTACACTTCCTTGGAAATAGGAATTTGTTGAATTTCATTAAAGAAGGAGTCTTTGATGATGAATAGCCTTTGGTTCAAGTATTTGTTGTATAATGGCTGAATATTGAGACCCTCTCTCCATTTCTTCCTTAGAAGGTTGCACATTTTGTTGCAAAAACTCTTTCACACTTAATGAACATCAAAAGACCTTGTGTGTTCACAACAAGTAATATATTCAGGGCACCAAACACATTTACACTCCCTTGGAAATAGGAAGTTTTAGAATTTCATTAAACAAGGAGTCTTTGATGATGACTAGCATTTGGTTCAATTAGTTGCTGTATAATGGCTGAATAATGAGATCCTCTCTTCATTTCTTCCTTAGAAGGCTGCACCTTTTGTTGCAATAACTCATTCACACTTAATGAACATGAAAATTGCTTGTTTGTTCAGAGCTGCAAACACATTTACACTCTCTTGGAAATAGGAATTTGTTGAATTTCATTAAATAAGGAGTCTTTGATGGTCACCAGAATTTTGCTCAGGTATTTGTTGTATAATGGCTGCATAATGAGTCCTTTTGTTCATTTCGTCCTAGCAAGGATCCACCTTTTGTTGCAATAACTCATTCACACTTAATGAACAAGAAAATAGCATGTCTTCCCACCATAGGCAAAATATTCAAGGCAACAAGCACATTTAGACTCTCTTGGAAATGGGAATCTCTTGAATTTCATTAAACAACAAGTCTTTGATGATGACTAGCATTTTGTTCAAGTTTTTTCTTGTATAATGGCGGAATATTAAGACCCTCACTTCATTTCTTCCTAAGAAGCCAGCACCTTTTGTTGCAATAACTCATTCACACTTAATGAACAAGAAAATAGAATGTCTTCCCACTATAGGCAAAATATTCAAGGCAACAAGCACATTTACACTCCCTTGGAAATAGGAATTTCTTGAATTTCATTAAAACAACAAGTCTTTGATGATGACTAGCATTTTGTTCAAGTTTTTTCTTGTATAATGGCGGAATATTTAGACCCTCGCTTCATTTCTTCCTAAGAAGCCAGCACCTTTTGTTGCAATAACTCATTCACACTTAATGAACATGAAAATTGCTTGTTTGTTCATGGCCGCAAACACATTTACACTCCCTTAGAAATAGGAATTTGCTGAATTTCATTAAACAAGGAGTCTTTGATGGTGACTAGCATTTTGCTCAGGTATTTGTTGTATAATGGTTGAATAATGAGTCCTTCTGTTCATTTCTTCCTAGCAAAGATCCACCTTTTGATCATGACTAGCATTTTGTTCATGTATTTGTTGTATAATGGCTAAATAATGAGACCCCCTCAGCATTTCTCCCTTGCAAGCATTAACATTTTGTTGCAACAACTCATTCACACTTAATGAACATGAAAATAGCATGTTTGTTCAATACAGTTTACACTCCCTTGGAAATAAGAATTTCTTGAATTTCATTAAACAAGGAGTTTTTGATAATGACTAGCATTTTGTTCGTGTATTTGTTGTATAATGGCTGAATAATGAGACCCTCTCAGCATTTCCCTCTTGCAAGTATCAACATTTTGTTGCAACAACTCATTCACACTTAATGAACATGAAAATAGCATGTTTGTTCAATACAGTTAATATATTAATGGCAGCAAACACATTTACACTCCCTTGGAAATAGGAATTTGTTGAATTTCAATAAACAAGGAGTTTTTCATGATGACTAGCATTTTGTTCATGTATTTGTTGTGTAATGGCTGAATAATGAGACCCTCTCCGCATTTCTTCCTAAGAAGGCTGCACCCTTTGTTGCAATATCTCATTGGCACTTAATGAATATGAAAATAGCTTGTTTGTTCATAACAGTTAATATATTCATGGCAGCAAACACATTTACGCTCCCTTGGAAATAGGAATTTGTTGAATTTGTTTAAAGAAGGAGTTTTTAATGATGACTAACATTTTGTTCATGTATTTGCTGTATAATGGCGGAATAATGAGACCCTCTCTTCATTTCTTCCTTGCAAGCATCAACCTTTTGTTGCAACACCTCATTCACACTTACTGAACATGAAAATATCTTGTTTGTTCACAACGGTGGATATATTCATGGCAGCAAACACATTTAGAGTCCCTTGGAAATAGGAATTTGGTGAATTTCATTAAACTAGGAGTCTTTGATGATGACTAGCATTTTGTTCAAGTATTTGCAGCATAATGGCTGAATAATGAGACCCTCTCTTCATTCCTTCCTATCAAGGCTCCCCCTTCTGTTGCAGTAACTTATTCACACATAATGAACATGAAAATAGGTTGTGTGTTCACAAGAGGTAAAATATCCATGGCAGCAAACACATTTACTCTCCCATCGAAATAGCAATTTGCTGAAATTCATTAAATAAGGAGTCTTTGATGATGACTAGTGTTTGGTTCAAATATTTGTTGTACAATGGCTGACTAATGAGACCCTCTCTGCATTTCTTCCTAAGAAGGCTGCACCTTTTCTTCCTAAGAAGTCTTTGATGATGACTAGCATTTTGTTCATGTATTTGCTGTATAATGGCCAAATAATAAGTCCCAATCTTCATTTCTTTCTTGCAAGGATCAACCTTTTGTTGCAACAACTCATTCACACTTAATGAACATGAAAATAGCTTGCTTTTTCACAGTAGATAATATATTCATAGCAGCAAACACATTTACACACCCTTTTAAGTAGGAATTTGTTGAATTTCATGAAACAAGGAGTCTCGGATGATGACTAGCCTTTGTACATGTATTTCATGTATAATGGCTGAATAATGAGACCCTCTCTTCATTTCTTCCCTTCTAGCATCAACATTTTGTTGCAACAACTCATTCACACTTAATGAATATGAAAATAGCTTGTTTGTTCACTACAGTTAATATATTCATGGCAGCAAACACATTTACACTCCCTTGGAAATAGGAAATTGTTGAATTTCATTACACAAGGAGTCTTTGATGATGACTAGCATTTTGTCCCTGTATTTCTTGTATAAAGGCTGAATAATGAGACGCTCTCTTCATTTCTTCCTAGCAAGGATCAACCTTTTGTTACGACAACTCATTCACACTTAATGAACATGAAAATAGCTTGTTTGTTCACAATAGTTAATATATTCAAGGTAGCAAACACATTTTCACTCCCTTGCAAATAGGAGTTTGTTGAATTTCATTCAACAAGGAGTCTCTGATGATGACTTGCATTTTGTTCGTGTATTTGCTTTATAATGGCTGAATAATGAGACCCACTCTTCATTTCTTCCTTGCAAGGATCGACCTTTTAATGCAACAACTCATTCGCACTTAATGAACATGAAAATAGCTTGTTTGTTCACAAAAGTTAATATATTGATAGCAGCAAACACATTTACACTCCCTTTTAAATAGAAATTTGTTGAATTTTATTAAACAAGGAGTCTTTGATGATGAGTAGCGTTTTGTTCATATATTTGATGTATAATGGCTGAATAATGAGACCCCCTCTTCATTTCTTCCTTGCAAGAATCAAACTTTTCTTGCAACAACTCATTCACAATTAATGAACATGAAAATAGCTCGTTTGTTCATAAAAGTTAGTACATTCATGGCAGCAAAAGCATTTACACTCCCTTGGAGATAGGAATTTGGTGAATTTCATTAACAAGGAGTCTTTGATGATGGGTATCATTTTGTTCATATATTTGCTCTATAATGGTTGAATAATATGACCCTCTCTTTATTTCTTCCATGCAAGCATTGACCTTTTGTTGCAAAAACTCATTCACACTTAATGAACACGAAAATAGCTTTTTTGATCACAACAGTAAATATAATCATGGTAGCAAACACATTTACACTCCTTTTCAAATAGGAATTTGTTGAATTTGATAAACAAGGAGTCTTTGATAATAACTAGCATTTTCTTCATCTATTTGCTCTACAATGGCTGAATAATGAGACCCTCTCTTCATTTCTTCCTTGCAAGCATCAACCTTTTGTTGCAACAACCCATTCACACTTAATTAACATGAAAATAGCTTGTTTGTTGATGAAAGTTAATATGTTCAAGGCAGCAAATACATTTACTGTCCCTTGGAGATAGGAATTTGGTGAATTTTGTTAAACAAGGAGTCTTTGACGATGACTAGCATTTTGTTCATGTATTTGTTGTATAATGACTGAATCATGAGACTCTCTCTTCATTTCTTCGTTGCAAGCATCAACCATTTGTTGCAACAACTCATTCAAAATTAATGAACAAGAAAATAGCTTGTTTGTTCACAACTGTTAATATATTCATGACAGCAAACACATTTACACTCCCTTGGAAATAGGAATCTGGTGAATTTCATTAAACAAGGAGTCTTTCATGATGACTAGCATTTTGTTCATGTATTTGCTGTATAATGGCTGAATAATGAGACTCTCTCTTCATTTCTTCCTTGCAATGATCAACCTTTTGTTGCAACAACTCATTCACACTTAACGAACATCAAAATAGCTTGTTTGTTTACAACAGTTAATATATTCATTGCAACAAACACATTTGTACTCCATTTAAAGTAGGAATTTCTTGAAGTTCGTTAAACAAGGAGTCTTTGATAATGACTACCATTTTGTTCATGTATTTGCTGTATAATGGCTGAATAATTATACCCTCTCTTTATTTCTTCCTTGGAAGCATCAACCTTTTGTTGCGACAACCCATTCATAATTAATTAACATGAAAATAGGTTGTTTGTTCACAAAAGTTAATATATTCATGGCAGGAAACACATTTACAGTCTCTTAGAGATAGGAATTTGGTGAATTTCGTTAAACAAGGAGTCTTTGATGATGACTAGCATTTTGTTCATGTATTTGCTGTATAATGGCTGAAAAATGAGACCCTCTCTTCATTTCTTCCTTACAAGCATCAACCATTTGTTGCAAAAACTCATTCACACTTCATGAACATGAAAATAGCCTGTTTGTTCACAACAGTTAATATATTCGTGGCAGCAAACACACTTACTCTCCCTTTTAAATAGGAATTTGTTGAATTTTGTTAAACAAGGAGTCTTTGATAATGGCTAGCATTTTGTTCATGTATTTTCCGTATAATGGCTGAATAAGGAGAGCCACTCTTCATTTCTTCCTTGCAAGCATCAACCTTTTGTTGCAACAACTCATTCACACTTAATGAACAACAAAATAGCTTGTTTGTTCACAACAGTTAATATATTCATGGCAGCAAACACATTTACATTCACTTGGAAATAGGAATTTGTTGAATTTCATTAACTAAGGAGTCTTTGATGATGACTAGCAGTTTGTTCATGTATTTGCTGTATAATGGCTGAATAATGAGACCATCTCTTCATTTCTTCCTAGCAAATATCTACCTTTTGTTGCAACTACTCATTCACACTTAATGAACATCAAAATAGCTTCCTTGCTCACAACAGTTAATATATTGATGGCAGAAAACACGTTTACACTCCCTTTTAAGTAGGAATTTGTTGAATTTCGTTAAATAAGGTGTCCTTGATGATAACTAGTATTTTGTTCATGTATTTGCTGTCTAATGGCTGAATAATGAGTCCCTGTCTTCATTTCCTCCCAGCAAAGATCAACCTTTTGTTGCAACAACTCATTCACACTTAATGAACATCAAAATAGCTTGTTTGTTCAAAACAATTAAAATATTCATGGCTGCAAACACATTTACACTCCCTTTTAATTAGGTATTTGTTGAATTCCGTTAAACAAGGATTCTTTGAGATGACAAGCATTTTGTTCGTGTATTTGCTGTATAATGGCTGAATAATGAGACCCCCTCCTCATTTCTTCCTTGCAAGAATCAAGCTTTTGTCGTAACAACTCATTCACACATAAGGAACATAAAAATAGGTTGTTTGTCCACAACAGTTAATATATTCATGGCAGCAAACACATTTACACTCCCTTTTAAATAGGAATTTGTTGAATTTCATTAAACGAGGAGTCTTTGATGATGACAAGGATTTTGTTCATCTATTTGCTGTATAATGGCTGAATAATGAGACCTTCTCTTCCTTTCTTCCTTACAAGCATCAACCATTTGTTGCAAAAACTCATTCACACTTCATGAACATGAAAATAGCCTGTTTGTTCACAACAGTGAATATATTCATGACAGCAAACACACTTACTCTCCCTTCTAAATAGGAATTTGTTGAATTTCGTTAAACAAGGAGTCTTTGATGATGGCTAGCATTTTTTTCATGTATTTGCTGTATAATGGCTGAATAAGGAGACCCTCTCTTCATTTCTTCCTTGCAAGCATCAACCTTTTGTTGCAACAACTCATTCACAGTTGATGAACATGAAAATAGCTTGTTTGTTCACAACAGTTAATATATTCATAGCAGCAATTACATTTACACTCCCCTTTAAGTAGGTATTTGTTGAAATTTGTTAAACAAGGACTCTTTGACGATGACTAGCATTTTGTTCGTGTATTTGCAGTATAATGGCTGAATAATGAGACCCTCTCTTCATTTCTTCCTTGCAGGCAAGAACCTTTTGTTATCAACCTTTTGTTATCAACCTTTTGTTGCAACAACTTATTCACACTTAATGAACACGAAAATAACTGATTTGTTCACGACAGCTAATATATTCTTGGCAGCAAACACATTTACACTCCCATTTAAATAGGAATTTGTTGAATTTTGTTAAACAAAGAGTCTTTAATGATGACTAGCATTTTGTTCATGTATTTGCTGCATAATGGCTGAATATTGAGACCCTCTCTTCATTTCTTCCTTGCAGGCATCAACCTTTTGTTGCAACAACTTATTCACACTTAATGAACATCAAAATAGCTTGTTTGTTCACAGCAGTTAATATTTTCATGGCTGCAAACACATTTACACTCCCTCGGAAAGAGGAATTTGTTGAATTTCATTAAACAAAGAGTCTTTGATGGTGACAAGCATTTTGTTCATCTGTTTGCTGTATAAGGGCTGAATAATGAGACCCTGTTTTCATTTCTTCCTTGCAAGGATCAAACTTTTTTTGCAACAACTCTTTCACACCTAAAGAAGATGAAAATTGCTTGTTTGTTCACAACAGTTAACATATTCATGGCAGCAAACACATTTACACTCCCTCGGAAATAGGAAAGTGGTGAATTTCCTTAAGCAAGGAGTCTTTGATAAGGACTAGCATTTTGTTCATCTATTTGCTCTTTAGGCGCTGAATAAGGAGACCCTCTCTTCATTTCTTCCTTGCAAGCATCAACCTTTTCTTGCAACAACTCATTCACACTTAATGAACATCAAAATAACTTGTTTGTTCACCTCAGTTAATATATTCATGGCAGCAAACACATTTACTCTCCCTTGGAAATAGGAATTTGTTGAATTTCATTAAACAAGGAGTCTTTGATGATGACTAGCATTTTGTTCATGTATTTGCTGTATAATGGCTGACTAATGAGACCCTGTCTTCATTTCTTCCTTCAAAGGATCAATCTTTTTTTGCAACAACTTATTCACACTTAATGAACATGAAAATAGCTTGTTTGTTCACAACAGTTAATATATTCATAGCAGGAAACACATGTACACTCCCTTAGAAATTGGAATTTGTTGAATTTCATTAAACAAGGAGTCTTTAATGATGACTAGCATTCTGTTCATGTGTTTGCTGTATAATGGCTGAATAATATGACCCTCTCTTCATTTCATCCTTGCAAAGATCAACCTTTTGTTCCAACAACTCATTTGCACTTAATGAACATCAAAATAGCTTGTATGTTCACAGCAGTTAATATATTCATGGCAGCAAAGACATTTACCCTCCCATTTAAGTAGGAATTTGTTAAATTTCTTAAAATAAGGAGTCTTTGATGATGATTAGCATTTTGTTCATGTATTTGGTCTATAATGGCAGAATAATGAGACCCTCTCTTCATTTCTTCCTTGCAAGCATCAAGCTCTTGTTGCAACAACTCATTCATACTTAATGAACATGAAAATAGCTTGTTTGTTCACAACAGTTAATATATTGATGGCAGCAAACACATTTACCCTCCCTTGGAAATAGGAATGTGGTGAATTTCTTTAAGGAATGAGTCTCTGAAATAGGACAGTTAATATATTCATGACAACAAACACATTTACACTGCCTTGGAAATAGGACTTTGGTGAATATCATTAAACAAGGAGTCTTTGATGATGACTATCATTTTCTTCATGTATTTGCTGTATAATGGCTGGATAATGAGACCCTCTCTTCATTTCTTCCCCGCAAAGATCAACCTTTTGTTGCAAAAATTCATTCACACTTAATGAACAAGAAAATAGCTTATTTCTTCACAACAGTTAATATATTCAAGGCAGGAAACACATTCACACTCCATTTTATGTAGGAATTTGTGGAATTTTGTTAAGCAAGGAGACTTTGATTATGACTAGCATTTTGTTCATGTATTTGCTATATAATGGCTGAATAATGAGACCCTCTCAGCATTTCTTCCTAAGAAGGCCGCACCTTTTGTTGCAATAACCGATTGACGCTTAACGAACCTGAAAATAACTTGTTTGTTAACAACAGTTAATATATTCATAGCAGGAAACACATTTACACTCCCTTGGAAATAGGAATGTGGTGAATTTCATTAAACAAGGAGTCTTTGATGATGACTAGCATTTTGTTCGTGTATTTGCTGTATAACCGCTGAATAATGAGACCCTCTCTTCATTTATTGCTTGCAAAGATCAACCTTCTTTTGCAACAACTCATTCACACTTAATGAACATCAAAATTGCTTGTTTGTTCACAATAGTTAATATATTCATGGCAGCAAACACATTTACACTCCCTTGGAATTAGGAATTTGTTGAATTTTGTTAAACAAGGAGTCTTTCATGATGACTAGCATTTTGTTCATGTATTTGCTGTATAATGGCTGAATAATGAGACCCTCTCAACATTTCTTCCTAAGAAAGCCAGACCTTTTGTTGCAATAACCCATTGACACCTAATGAACATAAAACTAGCTTGTTTTTGTACAACAGTTATTATATTCATGACAACAAACACATTTACACTCCCTTTTAAGTAGGAATTTGTTGAGTTTCGTTGAATAAGGAGTCTTTAATGATGACTAGCATTTTGTTCATGTTTTTGTTGTACAATCGCTGAATAATGAGACCCTCTCTTCATTTCTTTGTTGCAAGCATCAACCTTTTGTTGCAACAATTCATTCAAACTTAACGAACCTGAAAATAGCCTGTTTGTTCGCCACAGTTAATATATTCATGGCAGCAAACACATTTACACTCCCTTGGAAATAGGAATGTGGTGAATTTCATTAAGCAAGGACTCTTTGATGAGGACTGACATTTTGTTCCTCTATTATCTATAGAAGGGCTGAATAATGTGACCCTTTCTTCATTTTCTCCTTGCATGATCAACCTTTTGTAGCAACAACGCCTTCACACTTAATGAACATGAAAGTAGCTTGTTTGTTCCCAATAGTTAATATATTCATGGCAGCAAACTCATTTACACTCCCTTGGAAATACGAATTTGGTGAATTTCATTAGACATGGAGTCTTTGATGAGGACTAGCATTTCGATCAAGTATTTGCTCTATGATGGCTGAATAATGACACCCTCTCAACATTTCTTCATAAGAAGGCCACACCTTTTGTTGCAATAACCCATCAACACTTAATGAACATGGAAATAGCTTGTTTGTTCACAATAGTTAATTTATTCATGACAGAAAACATATTTACACTCCCTTTTAAATAGGAATTTGTTGAATTTCGTTAAACAAGGAGTCTTTGATGATGACTCACGTTTTGTTCATGTATTCGCTTAATAATGAGACCTTCTCTTCATTTCTTCCTTGGAACCATCAACCTAGTGTTGGAACAACTCAAACACTTAATGAACATGAAAGTAGCTTGTTTGTTCACAACAGTTAATATAATCATAGCAGCAAACACATTTACACTCTCTTGGAAATAGGAATGTGGTGAATTTCAGTAAATAAGGAGTCTTCAATGATGACTAGCATTTTGTTTGTGTATTTGCTGTATAATCATTGAATAATGAGACCCACTCTTCATTTCTTCTCTGCAAGCATCAACCTTTTGTTGCAACAACTCATTCACACTTAATGAACATGAAAATAGCTTGTTTGTTCACACCAGTTAATATATTCATGGCAGCAAACACATTTACACTCCCTTTTAAATAGGAATTTGTTAAATTTCGTTAAACAAGGAGTCTTTGATGATGACTAGCATTTTGTTCATGTATTTACTGTGTAATGGCTGAATAATGAGACCCTCTCTTCATTTCTTCCTAGCAAAGATCGACCTTTTCTTGTAGCAACTCATTCTGACTTAATGAACATCAAAATAGCTTGTTTGTTCACAACAATTAATATATTTGTTGTTCCCATAGCCTTGTATGGGTTGTAATTGTTGTCAACCAGATTTAAGCGTGCAAGCAGAAGTGGCTCATATCTCAGGAATTACAGGATAAGACTAGCATGTCAAATAACCTTGTAAAGTGATCTCCTTGGAGTGAACTTGTGGAGGGAGTTTAGCATTGCTTAAGTCTTAGTGTGACAGGGTTGTATACAGATAATAAGTTAAATTTGCAAGTCCATAAGCCTGTCTTGAGACTAAGTCCAGGAGCAAAAGTCCAAAGGAAGTGTCCGTAAAACGGTCTGCAGGAGGAGTCCGTAAGAAGATCAAAGTATTGAAGTCAGATCAAGGCACTGAATTCACAAATGAAGCTTTTGAAGATTACCTTGAGAAGCATGAAATTCACCATTAAATGGCAGTGGCAAGAACACCTCAACAGAACGGGGTGGTAGAGAGGAAAAATAGAGCTGTGGTTGAAATGGCAAGAACTTTACTGCTAGAATCCAAGTTTCACATAAGATTTTGGACAGAAGCAACATTTACAGCCGTGCACCTACTGAACAGAGTTTTATTAAGGCCCAATACTGATAAGACTCCGTATGAGCTGTGGAGTGGGAAGAAGACAATAGCCAAGTATCTCAGAATCTTTGGCAGCCCATGTTTTGTGAAGAACAAGGAGCAAAGCTTGGGAAAATTCCATGCTAGTTCAGATGAAGGCATCTTTGTGGGATACTCAGCAAAGACAAAAGGTTACAGAGTTTTCTTGCATAAAGTGGGAAAAGTAGTCACTTGTAGTGATGTGAGAATAGATGAAAACTGTAAAACAATGCAAAATGGAGAAGCTGAGGACAGTGAAGAAGATGACTTCAAGATGGATGAAGAATCAGACAAGCATGAAGAAAAGGGGAAAGAAGTAAGTTCAGACTTAGAGAAGAGTGGGTTTGAAGATGAAGAAAGAGATCCTCTTGCAACTAAGACTGTGCAAGAGAGAAAGACAGAGAAAACTTGGTCCAGTGCTTATCAAGGAAATCAGATCATAGGTGACCCATCAGCAGGAGTTACAACAAGAAGAAGAATTGTGGGAGCCAATGCTTTACTCTTACAAGTTGAACCTAAATCTGTTGAAGAGGTTGCACAAGACAAAGCCTGGGTCAAAGCTATCAATGAGGAGCTGGATCAAATCGAGAAGAATGATACATGGGAGCTTGTTCCAAGACCCACTAACAAGAATGTTATAGGAACAAAATGGGTGTTTAGAAATAAACACAATGAAGATGGCAAGGTGGTGAGGAACAAGGCTAGGCTGGTTTGCAAAGGCTACACTCAGATGGAAGGAGTAGATGTTGATGAAACTTTTGCACCAGTAGCAAGGCTGGAAACTATTAGAATGTTCTTAACTTTGGCAGCACATAAGAGGTATAAAGTTTATCAGATGGATGTGAAATCAGCCTTTCTGAATGGGCTCCTGAAAGAAGAAGTGTATATTGAACAACCCAATGGAGTACAAATCAGTGAGGATGAGACACACGTGTGCAGGCTGAAGAAAGCCTTGTATGGCCTTAAACAAGCCCCAAGAGCATGGTACAGCAGGCTGGATGTGTATTTGAGAAGGTTGAACTTCAGAAGAGGAACAGTTGATAATAACCTATATGTGTTCAACTCAGAGAAAGGCCAGCTGATAACCATAGTATATGTAGATGACATCATCTTTGGAGGGGATCACTCTGAGCTATGCCAAGAATTTGCACAGAAGATGAGTGTGGAATTTGAGATGTCATTGATTGGAGAAATGACTTACTTTCTTGGATTATAGATAAAACAGCGTGAAGAAGGTATTTTTATTTCTCAAACAAAATATGCCAAAGAGATGCTGAAAAAGTTTGGCATGGAGGATAGCAGACCTGTCAGTACCCCTATGACAGTGGACTACAAGTTAACAAAAGATCTAGAAGGAAGGAGTACAAGCCCTACAGAATACAGGAAGATGATAGGGAGCCTTCTGTACCTTACAGCATCAAGGCCTGATCTCATGCAAGCTGTGTGCACTACCAGCAGATTCCAAGCTGATCTTAATGAATCTCATGTGTTGGAAGTGAAAAGAATCCTAAGATACCTCAAAGGGACATTGGAAATGGGTTTGTGGTATCATGCCATGGATTCTATAAAACTTCCAGTATTTGATGTATAATGGCTCAATAATGAGACCCTCTCTTCATTTCTTCCCTGCAAGGATCAACCTTTTGTTGCAACAACTTATTCACACCTAACGAACATCAAAATAGCTTGTTTGTTCACAATAGTTAATATTTTCATGGCAGCAAACACATTTACACTCCATTTTAAGTAGGAATTTGTTGAATTGCATTACTCAAGGAGTCTTTCATGATGACTAGCATTTTGCTCATGTATTTGCTGCATAATGGCAGAATAATGAGACCTTCTCTTCGTTTCTTCCTTGCAAGGTTCAACCTTTTGTTGCTATACTCATTCACACTTAATGAACATGAAAATAGCTTGTTTGTTCACAACAGTTAATATATTCATGGCAACAAATACATTTACACTCCCTTTTAAGTAGGAATTTGTTGAATTTCATTAATTAAGGAGTCTTTTAGGATGACTAGCATTTTGTTCATGTATTTGGTGTATAATGGCTGAATAATGATACCCTCTCTTCATTTCTTCCTTGCAAGGATCAACCTTTGTTTGCAACAAGTCATTCACACTTAATTAATATGAAAATAGCTTGTTTGCTCACAACAGATAATATATTCATGGCAACAAACACATTTACACTCCATTCTAAGTGGGAATTTGTTGAATTTCGTTAAACAAAGAGTCTTAGATGTTGACTAGCAATTTGTTCATGTATTTGCTGTATAATGACTGAATAATGATACCCTCTCTTCATTTCTTCCTTGCATGCATCAACCTTTTGTTGCAACAACTCATTGAAACTTAAAGAACATGAAAATAAGAACTTGGAAATAAGAACTTAGTGAATTTCATTAAACAAGGAGTCTTTGATGATGACTAGCATTGTGTTCACGTATTTGCTGCATAATGGTTGAATAATGAGACCTCTCTTCATTTCTTCCTCACAAGCATCAACCTTTTATTGCAACAATTCATTCACACCTAACAAACATCAAAATATCTTGTTTGTTCACAACAGTTAATATATTTGTGGCAGCAAACACTTTTACACTCCCTCAGAAATAGGAATTTGTTGAATTTTGTTAAACAATGAGTCTTTGATGAGGACTAGCATTTTGTTCATGTATTTGCTGCATAATGGCTGAATAATGAGAACCTCTCTTCATTTCTCCCATGCAAGCATCAACCTTTGGCTGTAACAACTCATTCACACTTAATGAACATCAAAGTAGCTTGTTTTTTCAAAACAGTTAATATATTCATGGCAGCAAACTGATTTACACTCCCTTGGAAATAGGAATCTGGTGGATTTCTTTAGGCATGGAGTTTTTTATGATGACTAGCGTTTGGTTCAAGTATCTGCTGTATAATGGCTGAATAATGGGACCCTCTATTCATTTCTTGCTTGCAAGCATCAACCTTTTGTTCCAACAACTCATTCCCACTTAATGAACATGAAAATAGGTTGTTTGTTCACAACAGTTCATATATTCATGGCAGCAAACATATTTACACTCCCTCGGAAATAGGAATTTGTTGAATTTCATTAAAAAAGGAGTCTTGATGATGACTAACATTTTGTTCCTGTATTTGCAGTATAATGGCTGAATAATGAGACCCCCTCTTCATTTCTTCCTTGCAAGCATCAACCTTTTGTTCCAACAACTCATTCACACATAACGAACATCAAAGTAGCTTGTTTGGTCACAACAGTTAATATATTCATGGCAGCAAACACATTTACACTCCCTTTTAAATAGGAATTTATTGAATTTCATTAAAAATGGAGTGTTTCATGATGACTAGCATTTTGTTCATGTATTTTCTGTATAATGGCTGAATAATGAGACCCTCCCTGGATTTCTTCCTAAGAAGAATGCACCTTTTGTTGCAATAACTCATTGACACATAATGAGAGTGAAAGTAGCTTGTTTGATCACAAAAGTTAATATTTCATGGCAGCAAACTCATTTACACTCCCTTGGAAATAGGAATTTGGCGAATTTCATTAAACAAGGAGTCTTTGATGATGACTAGCATTTTGTTCATGTATTTGGTGTATAATGGCTGAATAATGAGGCCCTCTCTTCATTTCCTCCTTGCAAGGATCAACCTTTTGTTGCAACAACTCATTCACACTTAATGAACATCAAAATAGCTTGTTTGTTCACAGCAGTTATTATTTTCATGGCTGCAAACACATTTACACTCCCTTGGAAATAGGAATTTCTTGAATTTCATTAAACAAGGAGTATTTCATGATGACAAGCATTTTGTTCATGTATTTGCTCTATAATGGCTGAATAATTACACCCTCTCTTCATTTCTTCCTTGCAAGCATCAACCTTTTGTTGCAACAACTCATTCACACATAACGAACATCAAAGTAGCTTGTTTGGTCACAACAGTTAATATATTCATAACAGCAAACACATTTACACTCCCTTGGAAATAGGAATTTGTCAAATTTTATTAAAAAAGGAGTCTTTGATGATGACTAACATTTTGTTCATGCATTTGCTGTATAATGGCTAAATAATGAGACCCCCTCTTCATTTCTTCCTTGCAAGCATCAACCTTTTGTTCCAATAACTCATTCACACTTAATGAACATGAAAATAGCTTGTTGGTTCACATCAGTTAATATAGTCTCAGCAGCAAGCACATTTACACTCCCTTCGAAATAGAAATTTGTTGAATTTCATTGAACAAGGAGTCTTTCATGATGACTAGCATTTTGTTCTTATATTTGCTGTATAATGGCTGAATAATGAGACCCCCTCTTCATTTCTTCCTTGCAAGCATCAACCTTTCGTTCCAACAACTCATTCACACATAACGAACATCAAAGTAGCTTGTTTGGTCACAACAGTTAATATATTCATGCCACCAAACACATTTACACTCCCTTGGAAATAGGAATTTGTTGAATTTCATTAAAAATGGAGTGTTTCATGATGACTAGCAATTTGTTCATGTATTTGCTGTATAATGGCTGAATGATGAGACCCCCACTTCATTTCTTCCTTGCAAGCATCAACCTTTTGTTGCAACAACCCATTCACACTTAACGAGCATGAAAATAGCTTGTTTGTTCACAACAGTTAACATATTCGTGGCAGCAAACTCATTTACACTCCCTTGGAAATAGGAATTTGGTGAATTTCATTAGACATGCAGTCTTTGATGATGACTAGCATTTGGTTCAAGTATTTGCTGTATAATGGCTGAATAATGAGACCCTCCCCGGATTTCTTCCTAAGAAGAATGCACCTTTTGTTGCAATAACTCATTGACACATAATGAGCATGAAAATAGCTTGTTTGATCACAAGAGTTAATATTTCATGGCAGCAAACTCATTTACACTCCCTTGGAAATAGGAATTTGGTGAATTTCAATAAACAAGGAGTCTTTGATAATGACTAGCCTTTTGTTCATGTATTTGGTGTATAATGGCTGAATAATGAAACCCTCTCTTCATTTCCTCCTTGCAAGGATCAACCTTTTGTTGCAACAACTCATTCACACTTAATGAACATCAAAGTAGCTTGTTTTTTCAGAAGAGTTAATATATTCATGGCAGCAAACTTATTTACACTCCCTTTTATGTCGGAATTTTTTGAATTTCATTGAAGAAGGAGTTTTTGATGATCCCTAGCATTTTGTTCATATATTTGCAGTATAATGGCTGAATAATGAGACCCACTCTTCATTTCTTCCTTGCAAGCATCAACCTTTTGTTGCAACAACTCATTCACACTTATTGAACATGAAAATAGGAATTTGGTGAATTTCATTAGACATGGAGTCTTTGTTGATGGCTAGCGTTTGGTTCAAGTGTTTGCTGTATAATGGCTAAATAATGAGACCCTCTCTAGATTTCATCCTAAGAAGGCTGCACCTTTGTTGCAATAACTCATTGACACTTAATGAACATCAAAATAGCTTGTTTCGTCACAACAGTTAATATATTCATGGCAGCAAACACATTTACACTCCCATTAAGTAGGAATTAGTTGAATTTCGTTAAATAAGGAGTCTTTGATGATGACTAGCATTTTGTTCATGTATTTGCTGCATAATGGCTGAATAATGAGAACCTCTCTTCATTTATTCCTTGCAAGCATCAACCTTTTGTTGCAACAACTCATTCACACTTAATGAACATCAAAGTAGCCTCTTCCTTGGAAAGAGGAATCTGGTGAATTTCTTTAGGCATGGAGTCTTTGATGACGACTAGTGTCTGGTTCAGGTATTTGCTGTATAATGGCTCAATAATGGGACCCTCTCTTCATTTCCTCCTTGCAAGCATCAACCTTTTGTTGCAACAACTCATTCACACTTAATGAACATGAAAAAAGTACATGAAAAAAGTTTGTTTGTTCACAACAGTTAATATATTCATGGCAGCAAACTCATTTACACTCCCTTGGAAATAGGAATTTGGTGAATTTAATGGCTGAATAATGAGACCCTCTGTTCCTTTCTTCCTTGCAAGGATGAAATTTTTGTGCCGAACAACCCATTCACATTTAATGAACATCAAAATAGCTTGTTTTTTCAGAACAGTTAATATATTCAAGGTAGCAAACACATTTGCACTCCCTTTTAAGTTGGAATTTGTTGAATTTCGTTGAACAAGGAGTCTTTGGTGATCACTAGCATTTTGTTCATGTATTTGCTGTATAATGGCTGAATAATGAGACCCTCTCCTCATTTCTTCCTTGCAAGGATCAAACTTTTGTTGCAACAACTCATTCCCACATGATGAACAAGAAAATAGCTTCGTTGTTCACAACAGTTAATATATTCATGGCAGGAAACACATTTACACTCCCTTTTATGTAGGAATTTGTGGAATTTCATTAAACAAGGAGTCTTTGATGATGACTAGCATTTTGTTCCTGTAGTTGCTGCATATTGGCTGAATAATGAGACCCTCTCTTGATTTCTTCCTTGCGAGCATCAACCTTTTGTTGCAACAACTCATTCACACTTAATGAACTTGAAAATAGCTTGTTAGTTCACAACAGTTAATAAATTGTTGGTAGCAAATACATTTACACTCCTTTGGAAATAAGAATTTGTTGAATTTCATTAAACAAGGAGTCTTTCATAATGACTAGCATTTTGTTCTTGTATTTTGCTTTACATTGGCTGAATAATGAGACCCTCTCTTGATTTCTTCCTTGCAAATGTCAAACTTTTGTTGCAACAACTCATTCACACTTAATGAACATGAAACTAGCTTGTTTGTTCACAACAGTTCATATATTTATGGCAGCAAACACATTTACACACCCTTGAAAATAGGAATTTGTTGAATTTCATTTAACAAGGAGTCTTTGATGATGACTAGCATTTTGTTCATGTATTTGTTGTATAATGGCTGAATAATGGGACCCTCTCTTCATTTCTTGCTTGCAAGCATCAACCTTTTGTTGCAACAACTCATTCACACATAATGAACATCAAAGTAGCTTGTTTGGTCACAACAGTTAATATATTCATGGCAGCTAACACATTTACGCTCCCTCAAAAATAGGAATTTGTTGAATTTCATTAAAAAAGAAGTCTTTGATGATGACTAACATTTTGTTCATGTATTTGCTGTATAACGGCTGAATAATGAGACTCTCTTCATTTCTTCCTTGCAAGCATCAACCTTTTGTTCCAACAACTCATTCACACTTTATGAACATGAACATAGCTTGTCAGTTCACAACAGGTAATATAGTCTTGGCAGCAAACACATTTACACTCCCTTGGAAATAGGAATTTGTTGAATTTCTTTAAACAAGGGGTCTTTCATAATGACTAGCATTTTGTTCATGTATTTGCTTAATAATGGCTGAATAATGAGAGCCTCTCCTCATTTCATCCTTGCAAGCACCAGCCTTTTGTTGCAACAAGTCATTCACACTTAATGAACATGAAAATAACGTGTTTATTCACAACAGTTCATATATTCATGGCAGCAAACACATTTACACTCCCTTTCTTGTAGGAATTTCTTGCATTTCATTAAACAAGGAGTCTTTGATGATCCCTAGCATTTTGTTCATGTATTTGATGTATAATGGCTGAATAATGAGACCCTCTCTTCATTTCTTCCTTGCGAGCATCAACCTTTTGTTGCAACAACTCATTCACATTTTATGAAGATCAAGGTAACTTGTTTGGTCACAACAGTTAATATATTCATGGCAGTAAATACATTTACACTCCCTTGGAAATAGGAAACAAGAAGTATTTGATGATGACTAGCATTTTGTTCCTGTATTTTCTGTATCACGGCTGAATAATGAGACCCTCTCTTCATTTCTTCCTTGCACGCATCAACCTTTTGTTGCAACAACTCATTCGCACTTAATGAACATGAAAATAGCATGTTTGTTCACAACAGTTCATATATTCAAGGCAGCAAAGACATTTACACTCCCTTGAAAATAGGAATTTGATGAATTTCATTAGAGATGGAGTCTTTGACAATGACTAGCATTTGTTTCAAGTGTTTGCTGTATAATGGCTGAATAATGAGACCCTCTCTGGATTCTTCCTAAGAAGGCTGCACCTTTGCTGCAATAACTCATTCACATTTAATGAACAAGAAAATAGCTTGTTTGTTCACGAGAGTTAATATATTCATGGCAGCAAACTCCTTTACACTCTCTTGGAAAGAGGAATTTGGTGAATTTCTTTAAACAAGGAGTCTTGGATGATGACTAGCATTTTGTTCCTGTATTTGCTGTATAATGGCTGAATAATGAGACCCTCTCTTCATTTCTTCCTTGCAAGCATCAACCTTTTGTGGCAACAACTCACTCACACTTAATGAACATGAACATAGCTTGTTTGTTCACAACAGTTAATATATTCATGGCTGCTAACACATTTACACTCCCTTGGAAATAAGATTTTGTTGAATTTCATTAAACAAGGATTCTTTGATGATGATTAGCATTTTGTTCATGTATTTGCTGTATAAGGGGTGAATAATGACACCCTCTCTTCATTTTCTCCATGCAAGCATCGACTATTTGTTGCAACAACTCATTCATACTTAATGAACATGAAAATAGCTTGTTTGTTCACAACAGTTAATATATTAATGGCAGCAAACTCATTTACACTCCCTTGGAAATAGGAATGTGGTCAATTTCATTAGATATGGAGTCTTTTATGATGACTAGCATTTAGTTCAAGTAGTCGCTGTACAATGGATGAATAACGTGACCCTCTATGCATTTCTTCCATAAAAGGCTGCACCTTTTGTTGCAATAACTCATTGACACTTAATGAACATGAAAATAGCTAGTTTGTTCACAACAATTAATATATTCATGGCAACAAATACATTTACTCTCCCTCGGAAATAGTAATTTGCCGAATTTCATTACACAAGGAGTTTTTGGTGATGCCTATCATTTTGTTCATGTATTTGCTGTATAATGGCTGAATAATGAGGCCCTCTCTTCATTGCTTCCTTGCAAGCATCAACTTTTTGTTGTGACAACTCATTCACAATTAATGAACATGAAAGTAGCTTGTTTGTTCACAACAGTTAATATATTTATGGCAGAAAACACAGTCACACTCCCTTTTAAGTACGAATTTGTTGAATTTCGCTATAGAAGGTGTCTTTGATGATGACTATCATTTTGTTCCTGTATTTGCTGTATAATGGCTGAATAATGAGTCCCTCTCTTCATTTCTTCCTTGCAAGCATCAACCTTTTCTTCCAACAACTCATTCACAATTAATGAAAATGAAAATAGCTTGTTTGTTCACAACAGTTAATATATTCATGGCAGCAAACACCTTTACACTCCCTTGGAAAAAGGAATTTGTTGAATTTCATAAAACAAGGAGTGTTTGATGAGTAGTAGCATTTTGTTCATGTATTTGCTGTATAATGGCTGAATAATGAGACCCTCTCCTTATTTCTTCCTTGCAAGCATCAACCATTTGTGGCAACAACTCATTCACACTTACTGAACCTGAACCTAGCTTGTTTGTTCACAACAGTTAATATATTCATGGCAGCTAACACATTTACACTCCCTTGGAAATAAGAATTTGTTGAATTTCATTAAACATGGAGTCTTTGATGATGACTAGCATTTTGTTCCTGTATTTTCTGTATAATGGCTGAATAATGAGACCCTCTCCTTATTTCTTCCTTGCAAGCATCAACCATTTGTGGCAACAACTCATTCACACTTACTGAACCTGAACCTAGCTTGTTTGTTCACAACAGTTAATATATTCATGGCAGCTAACACATTTACACTCCCTTGGAAATAAGAATTTGTTGAATTTCATTAAACATGGAGTCTTTGATGATGACTAGCATTTTGTTCCTGTATTTGCTGTATAATGGCTGAATAATGAGACCCTCTCCTTATTTCTTCCTTGCAAGCATCAACCATTTGTGGCAACAACTCATTCACACTTACTGAACCTGAACCTAGCTTGTTTGTTCACAACAGTTAATATATTCATGGCAGCTAACACATTTACACTCCCTTGGAAATAAGAATTTGTTGAATTTCATTAAACATGGAGTCTTTGATGATGACTAGCATTTTGTTCCTGTATTTGCTGTATAATGGCTGAATAATGACACCCTCTCTTCATTTCATCCTTGCAAGCATCCACCTTTTGTTGCAACAACTCATTCACAATGAATGAAAATGAAAAGTGCTTGTTTGCTCACAAAAGTTAATATATTGAAGACAGCAAACACAATTACACTCCCTTGGAAATAGGAATTTGGTGAATTTCATTAAACAAGAAGTATTTGATGATTACTAGCATTTTGTTCTTGTATTTGCTGTATCACGGCTGAATAATGAGACCCTCTCTTCATTTCTTCCTTGCAAGCATCAACCTTTTGTTACAACAACTCATTCACACTTAATGAACATGAAAATAGCTTGTTTGTTCACAACAGTTAACATATTCATGACAGTAAACACATCTACTTTCCCTTGGAAATAAGAATTTGTTGAATTTCATTAAACAATGAGTCTTTGATGATGACTAGCATTTCTCTCATGTATTTGCTGTATAATGGCTGAATAATGAGGCCCTCTCTTCATTTCTTCCTTGCAAGCATCAACCTTTTGTTACAACAACTCATTAACACTAATGAACATGAAAATAACATGTTTGTTCACAACAGTTAACATATTCATGACAGCAAACACATCTACTTTTCCTTGGAAATAAGAATTTGTTGAATTTCATTAAACGAGGAGTCTTTGATGATGACTAGCATTTTGCTTATGTATTTGCTATATAGTGGCTGAATAATGAGTCCCTGTCTTTGTTTCTTCCTTGCAACCATCAAACTTTTGTTACAACAACACATTCAAACTTAATGAACATCAAAGTAGCGTTTTTTTTTTTCACAACAGTTAATATATTCGTGGCACTAAACACATCTACTCTCCCTTGGAAATAAGAATTTGTTGAATTTCATTAAACAAGGAGTCTTTGATGAGGACTAGCATTTTGCTCATGTATTTGTTGTATAATGGCTAAATAATGAGGCCTCTCTTCATTTCTTCCTTGCAAGCATCAAACTTTTGTTGCAACAACTCATTCACACTTAATGAACATGAAAATAGATTGTTTGTTCACAATAGTTAATATATTAATGGTAGCAAACACATTTACACTCCCTTTTAAGTAGGAATTTGTTGAATTTTGTTAGAGAAGGAGTCTTTGATGTCCACTAGCATTTTGTTCCTGTATTTGCTGTATAATGGCTGAATAATATGACCCTCTTTTCATTTCTTCCTTGCAAGCATCAACCTTTTGTTGCTACAACTCATTCACACTTAATGAACATCAAAATAGCTTGTTCATTCACAATAGTTAAAATATTCATGGTGGTAAACACATTTACACTCCCTTTTAAGTAGGAATTTGTTGAATTTCGTTAAACAAGGAGTCTTTGATGATTACTTACATTTTGTTCCTATTTTTGCTGTATAAGGGCTCAATAATGAGACCCTCTCTTCATTTCTTGCTTGCAAGCATCAAGCTATTTTCATGGTCAGAAAGTGTGAATGAGTTGTTGCAACAAAAGGTTGATGCTTCCATGGAAGAAATGAAGAGAGGGTCTCATTATTCAGTCATAATGCAGCAAATACATGAATAAAATGCTAGACATCATAAAAAACTCTTTGTTTAATGAAATTCAACAAATTCCTATTCGAAAGGGATTGTAAAAGTGTTTCCTGCCATGAATATATTAACAGTGTGAACAAACAAGGTATTTTCATGTTGGTTTAGTGTGAATAAGTTGTTGTAACAAAAGGTTGATGCTTGCAAGGACGAAATGAAAAGAGGCTCTGATTATTCAGCCACTATACAGCAAATATATGAACAAAATGCTAGTCATCATCAAAGACTCCTTGTTTAATGTAATTCAAAAAATTCCAATTTAGGAGGGAGTGTAAATGTGTTTCCCGCCCAAAATATATTAACAGTTGAGAACAAATAAGCTATTTTCATATTCATTAAGTGTCAATGAGTTATTGCAACAAAAGGTTGATGCTTGCAAGGGAGAAATGAAGAGAGGGTGCCATTATTCAGCTATTATACAGAAAATACAGGAACAAAATGCTAGTCATCATTAAAGACTCCTTGTTTAACAAAATTCAACAAATTCCGATTTAAAAGGGAGTGTAAATGTGTTTGCTGCCATGAGTACATTTACTGTTGAGAACAAACAAGCTATTTTCATGTTGAGTAAGTGTGAATGAGTTGTTGCAACAAAAGGTTGATGCTTGCAAGGAAGAAATGAAGAGAGGGTCTCATTATTTCGCCATTATACAGCAAATAGAGGAACAAAATGCTAGTCATCATCAAAGACTCCTTGTTTAATGTAATTCAACAAATTCCTATTTAAGAGGGAGTGTAAATGTGTTTGCTGCCTGGAATATATTAATTGTTTTCAGTTTCATTTAATGTGAATGAGTTGTTGCAACAAAAGGTTGATGCCTGCATGGAAGAAAGGAAGAGAGTGCCTCATTATTCAGCCACTATACAGCAAATACAGGAACAAAATGCTAGTCATCATCAAAGACTCCTTGTTTAATAAAATTCAACAAATTCCTATTTCCAAGGGAGGGTAAACGTGTTTCTTGCCATGAATATAATAACTGTTGTGAACAAACAAGCTATTTTGATGTTCATTAAGTATGAATGAGTTGTTGCAGCAAAAGGTTGATCTTTGGAGGGAAGAAATGAAGAGAGCAACTCATTATTCAGCCATTATAAAGCAAATACATGAGCAAAATGCTAGTGATCATCAAAGACTCCTTGATTAATGAAATTCAACAAATTCCTATTTCCAAGTTAATGTCAATGTATTAATTGCCATGAATATATTAACTGTTGTGAACAAGCAAGCTATTTTCATGATCATTAAGTGTGAAAGAGTTGTTGCAACAAAAGGTTGATGCTTGCAAGGAAGCAATGAACAAAGGGTCTCATTATTCAGCCATTAGACAGCAAATACATGAACAAAATGCTAGTCATCATCAAACACTCCTTGTTTAACAAAATTCAAATAAATTCCAACTTATATCGGGTGTAAATGTGTTTGCTGCCATGAATATATTAACTGTTGTGAGCAAACAAGCTACTTTAAAATTCATTAAGTTTTAACGAGTTGTTGCAACAAAAGGTTGATGCTTGCAAGGAAGAAATGAGGAGAGGGACTCATTATTCAGCCATAATACAGCAAATACATGAACAAAATGCTAATCATCATCAAAGACTCCTTCTTTAACGAAATACAACAAATTCCTATTCAAAAGGGAGTGTAAATGTGTTTGCTGCCACGAATTTATTAACTGTTGTGAACAAACAAACTATATTCATGTTCATTAAGTGGGAATGAGTTGTTACAACAAAAGGTTGATGCTTGCAAGGACGAAATGAAAAGAGGGTCTGATTATTCAGCCATTATACAGCAAATACAGGAACAAAATGCTAGTCATCATGAAAGACTTCTTGTTTAATGTAATTCAACAAATTCCTGTTTAAGTGGGAGTGTAAATGTGTTTGCTGCCATGAATATATTAACTGTTGTGAACAAACAAACTATTTTCAAGTTCATTAAGTGTGAATGAGTTGTTGCAACAAAAGGTTGATGCTTTCAAGGAAAAAATGAACAGTGGGTCTCATTATTCAGCCATTATATAGCAAATACAGGAGGAAAATGCTAGTTATCATCAAAGACTCCATGTTTAACGAAGTGCAACAAATTCGTATGTGAAAGGGAGTGTAAATGTTTTTGGTGCCTTGAATATATTAACTGTTATGAACAAAGAAGTTATTTTGATGTTCATTAAGTGTGAATGAGTTGTAGCAACAAAAGGTTGATGCTTGCAAGGAAGAAATGAAGAGAGGGTCTCATTATTCAGCCACTATACAGCAAATACAGGAACAAAAAGCTAGTCATGATCAAAGACTCCTTATTTATTAAAATTCAATAAATTCCTATTTCAACGGGAGGGTAAATGTGTTTGTTGCCATGAATATAAGGTGTGAATGTTCATTAAGTGTGAATGATTTGTTGCAACAAAAGGTTGATCTTTGCAAGGAAGGAATGAAGAGAGGGTCTCATTATTGACCCATTACACAACAAATACATGAACAAAATTCTTGTCATCATCAGAGGCTCCTTGTTTAGCGAAATGCAATCAATTCCTAATGAAAATGGAGTCTAAATGTGTTTGCTGTCATGAATATATTAACTGTTGTTAGCAAACAATCTATTTCAAGTTCATTAAGTTTTAATGAGTTGTTGCAACTAAAGATTGATGCTTGCAAGGAAGAAATGAAGAGTGGGTCTTAGTATTCAGCCATATTACAGCAAATATATGAACAAAATGCTAGTCATCATCAAAGACTCCATGTTTAATGAAGTTCAACAAATTCCTACTTAAAAGAGAGTGTAAATGTTTTCGGTGCCATGAATATATTGACTGTTGTGAACAAAGAAGCTATTTTGATGTTCATTATGTGAGAATGAGTTGTTGCAACAAAAGCTTGATCCTTGCAAGGACGAAATGATGAGAGGGCATCATTATTCAGCCATTATATAGGAAATAAAGGAACAAAAAGCTAGTCATCATCAAAGACTCCTTGTTTAATGAAATTCAACAAATTTCTACTTAAAAGGGAGTGTAAATGTGTTTGCTACCATGAATATATTAACTGTTGTGAGCAAACAAGCCACTTTCAAGTTCATTAGGTTTTAATGATTTGCTGCACCAAAAGGTTGATGCTTTCAACGCAGAAATGAAGAGAGGGTCTCATTATTGTGCCATAATACAGCAAATACATGAACAAAATGCTAGTCATCATCAAAGACTCCTTGTTTAATGAAACTCAACATATTCCTACTTAAAAGGGAGTGTAAATGTTTTTACTGCCATGAATATATTAACTGTTGTGAACAAACAATCTATTTTGATGTTGATTAAGTGTGAATGAGCTGTTGCAACAAAAGGTTGATCCTTGCAAGGAAGAAATGAAGAGAGGGTCACATTATTCAGCCATTATACAGCAAACACATGAACAAAATGCTAGTCATCATGAAAAACTCCTTGTTTAATGAAATTCAACAAATTCCAATTAAAAAGGAGGGTAAGTGTGTTTGCTGCCATGAATATATTGACTGTTGTGAACAAACAAGCTACTTTCAAGTTCATAAAGTTTTAATGAGTTGTTGCAGCAAAAGGTTGATGCTTGCTAGTCATCATCGAAGAGTCCTTGTTTAATGTAATTCAACAAATTCCGATTTAAGAGGGAGTGTAAATGGGTTTGCTACCAGGAACATATTAACTATAATGAACAAACAAGCTATTTTCAGGTTCATTTAATGTGAATGACTTGTTGCAACAAAAGGTTGATGCCTGCAAGGAAGAAATGAAGAGTGTGCATCATTATTCAGCCACTATACAGCAAATACTTGAACAAAATGCTAGTCACCATTAGAGACTCCTTGTTTAGTAAAATTCAACAAATTCTTCTTTCCAAGGGAGCGTAAATGTGCTTCTTGCCATGAATATAATAACTGTTGTGAACAAACAAGCTATTTTGATGTTCATTAAGTGTGAATGAGTTGTTGCAGCAAAAGGTTGATCTTTGCAGAGAGGAAATGAAGAGAGCACCTCATTATTCATCCATTATAAAGCAAATAAACGAGCAAAATGCTAGTCATTACCAAATACTCCTTGTTTAATGAAATTCAACAAATTCCTTTTTCCAAGTTAATGTCAATGTGTTGGCTGCCATGAATATATTAACTGTTGTGAACAAACAAGCTATTTTCATGATCATTAAGTGTGAAAGAGTAGTCACAACAAAAGGTTGATGCTTGCAAGGAAGAAATGAACAGAGGGTCCCATTATTCAGCCATTAGACAGCAAATACATGAACAAAATGCTAGTCATCATCAAAGACTCCCTATTTAACGAAATTCAAATAAATTCCTACTTAAATGGAGTGTAAATGTGTTTGCTGTCACGAATATATTAACTGTTGTGAGCAAACAAGCTACTTTCAAATTCATTAAGTTTTAATGAGTTGTTGCAACAAAAGGTTGATGCTTGCAAGGAAGAAATGAGGAGAGGGACTCATTATTCAGCCATAATACAGCAAATACATGAACAAAATGCTAGTCATCATCAAAAACTCCTTGTTTAACAAAGTTCAACAAACTCTTGCTTAAAAGAGAGTGTAAATGTTTTTGCTGCCATGAATATATTAATTGTTGTGAACAAACAAACTATTTTCATGTTCATTAAGTGTGAAAGAGTTGTTGCAACAAAAGGTTGATGCTTGCAAGGAAGAAATGGAGAGAGGGTCTCATTATTCCGCCATAATACAGCAAATACATGAACAAATGCTAGTCATCATCAAAGACTCCTTGTTTAATGAATTCCAACAAACTTGTACTTAAAAGAGAGTGTAAATGTTTTTGCTGCCAGGAATATAATAACTGTTGTGAACAAACAAGCTATTTTGAAGTTCATTAAGTGTGAATGATTTGTAGCAACAAAAGGTTGATGCTTGCAAGGAAGAAATGAAGAGTGGGTCTCATTATTCAGCCATGGTACAGCAAATACATGAACAAAATGCTAGTCATCGTGAAAGACCCCATGTTTAATAAAATTGAAGAAATTCTTATTTCCAAGGGAGGGTAAACGTGTTTGCTGCCATGAATATAATAACTGTTATGAGCGAACAAGCTATTTTGATGTTCATTAAGTGTGAATGAGTTGTTGCAACAAATGGTTGATCTTTGCAAGGAAGAAATGAGTAGCGGTTCTCATTATTCAGTAATTAGACAGCAAATACATGAAAAAAATGCTAGTTATCATCAAAGGCTCCTTGTTTAATGAAATTCATCAAATTCCTACTTAAAATGGTGTGTAAATGTGTTTGCTGCCATGAATATATTAACTGTTGTGAGCAAACAAGCCACTTTCAAGTTCATTAGTTTTTAATGAGTTGTTGCACCAAAAGTTTGATGCTTACAAGGAAGAAATGAAGAGAGGGTCTCATTATTCAGCCACTATACAGCAAATAAATGAACAAAATGCTAGTCGTCATCAATGACTCCTTGTTTAATGAAGTTTAATAAATTCCTACTTAAAAGGGAGTGTAAATGTTTTTGCTGCCATGAATATATTAACTGTTGTGAACAAACAATCTATTTTGATGTTGATTAAGTGTGAATGAGCTGTTGCAACAAAACATTGATCCTAGCAAAGAAGAAATGAAGAGAGGGTCACATTATTCAACCATTATACAACACACGAACAAAATACTAGTCATCATGAAAGATTCCTTGTTTAATGAAATCCAACAAATTCCGATTAAAAGGGAGTCTAAATTTGTTTGCTGCCGTGAATATATTAACTGTTGTGAACAAACAAGCTACTTTCACGTTCATTAAGTTTTAATGAGTCGTTGCAACAAAAGGTTGCAACAAAAGGTTGGTGCTTGCAAGGAAGAAATGAACAAAGGGTCTCATTATTCGGCCATTATACAGCAAATACAGGAACAAAATGCTAGTCATCATCAAAGACTCCTTGTTTAATGAAATTTAACAAATTCCTACTTAAAAGTGATTGTAAATGTGTTTGCTGCCACGAATATATTAACTGTTATGAACAAACAAGCTTTTTTCAGGTTCATTTAGTGTGGATGAGTTGTTGCAATAAAAGGTTGATGCTTCCAAGGAAGAAATGAAGAGAGGGCCTCATTATTCAGCCACTATACAGCAAATACATGAACAAAATGCTGGTCATCATCAAAGACTCCTTCTTTAATAAAATTCAACAAATTCCTATTTCCAAGGGTGGGTAAATGTGTTTCTTGCCAAGCATATAATAACTGTTGTGAACAAACAAGCTATGTTGATATTTGTTAAGTGTGAATGAGTTGTTGCAAAAAAAGGTTGATCTTTGCAAGGAAGAAGTGAAGAGAGGGTCTCATTATTCAGCCATTAGACAGCAAGTACATGAACAAAATGCCAGCCATCATCAAAGACTCCTTGTTTAACGAAATTCAACAAATTCCTACTTAAAATGGAGTGTAAATGTGTTTGCTGCCATGAATATATTAACTATTGTGAGCAAACAAGCTATTTTCATGTTCAGTTAGTGTGAATGAGTTGTTGCAACAAAAGGTTGATACTTGCAAGGAAGAAATGAAGAGAGAGCCTCATTATTCAGCCACTATACAGAAAATACATGAACAAATTGCTAGTCATCATTAAAGACTCCTTGCTTAATAAAATTCAACAAATTCCTATTTCCAAGGGAGGGTAAACATTTTTCTTGCCATGAATATAATTATTGTTGTGAACAAACAAGCTATTTTGATGTTGGATAAGTGTGACTGAGTTGTTGCAACAAAAGGTTGATCTTTGCAAGGAGGAAATAAGAGAGGGTCTCATTATTCAGTCATTGGACAGCAAGTACATGAACAAAATGCTAGTCATCATCAAAAACTCCTTGTTTGCTGCCATGAATACGTTAACTATTGTGAACAAACAAGCTATTTTCATGTCCATTAAGTGCGAATGAGTTGTTGCAACAAATGGTTGTTGCTTGCAAGGAAGAAAAGAAGAGAGAGTCTCATCATTCAGCTATAATACAACAAATACATGAACAAAATGCTAGTCATCATCAAAGACTCCTTATTTAACGAAGTTCAACAAATTCCTACTTAAAAGGGAGTGTAAATGTGTTTGCTGCCATGAATATATTAACTGTTGTGAAGAAAAAAGCTATTTTCATGTTCATTAAGTGTGAATGATTTGTTGCAACAAAAGGTTGATGCTTGCAAGAAAGAAATGAAGGGAGCGTCTCATTATTCAACCATTGTACAAAAAATACAGGAACAAAATGGTAGTCCTCATCAAAGTCTCCTTGTTTAACGAAATTCAAGAAATTTCAATTTAAAAGGGAGTGTCAATGTGTTTGCTACTATGAATATATTAACTGTTGCGAGCAAACACACTATGTTCATGTTCATTAAGTGTGAATGAGTTGTTGCAACAAAAGGTTGATGCTTCCAAGGATGAAATGAAGAGAGGGTTTGATTATTCAGCCATTATACAGTAAATACAGGAACAAAATGCTAGTCATCATCAAAGACTCCTTGTTTAACGAAGTTCAACTGAAGTTCCCAACTTCACCTTAGGATCTACTAGTCTGTGATACTGAAGGGGGGTGAATCAGTATCACCCTCTTGAAAAACTCTGATAATTTAAGCCAAAGTAGCTTGCATGAGATCAGGCCTTGATGTTGTAAGGTACAGAAGGCTCCCTATCATCATTCTGTATTCTGTAGGGCTTGTACTCCTTCCTTCCTGATCTTTTGTTAACTTACAACCCACTATTATAAGGGTGCTGACAGGTCTGCTATCCTCCATGCCAAACGTTTTCAGTATCTCTTTGGCATATTTTGTCTAAGAAATAAAAATACCTTCTTCACACTATTTTATCAGTAATCCAAGAAAGTAAGTCATTTCTCCAATCAATGACATCTTAAATTCCTCACTCATCTTCTGTGCAAATTCTTGGCATAGCTCAGAGTGATCCCCTCCAAAGATGATGTCATCTACATATATTATGGTTATTAGCTGGCCTTTCTCTCAGTTGAACACATATAGGTTATTATCAACTGTTCCTCTTCTGAAGTTCAACCTTCTCAAATATGCATCCAACCTGCTGTACCATGCTATTGGGGCTTGTTTAAGGCCATACAAGGCTTTCTTCAGCTTGCACACATGTGTCTTATCCTTACTGATTTGTACTCCATCGGGTTGTTCAATATACACTTATTCTTTCAGGAGCCCATTCAGAAAGGCTGATTTCACATCCATTTGATAAACTTTATACCTCTTATGTGTTGCCAAAGCTAAGAACATTCTAATAGTTTCTAGCCTTGCTACTGGTGCAAAAGTTTCATCAACATCTACTCCTTTTATCTGAGTATAGCCTTTGCAAACCAGCCTAGCCTTGTTCCTCACCACCTTGCCATCTTCATTGTGTTTATTTCTAGACACCCATTTTATTCCTATGACATTCTTGTTAGTGGGTCTTGGAACCAGCTCCCATGTATCATTCTTCTCGATTTGATCCAGCTCCTCATTGATAGCTTTAACCCAGGCTTTGTCTTATACAACCTCTTCAACAGATTTAGGTTCAACTTGTAAGAGTAAAGCAGTAGCTCCCATAATTCTTCTTCTTGTTGTAACTCCTGCTGATGGTTCACCTATGATCTGATTTCCTTGATGAGCACTGGACCAAGTTTTCTTTGTCTTTCTCTCTTGCACAGTCTTAGTTCCAAGAGGATCTCTTCCTTCATCTTCAAATCCACTCTTCTCTGAGTTTGAACTTACTTCTTTCCCCTTTTCTTCATGCTGGTCTGATTCTTCATCTATCTTGAAGTCATCTTCTTCACTGTCCTCAGCTTTTCCATTTTGCATTGTTTTCTAGTTTCCATCTATTCTCACATCACTGGAAGTGACCACTTTTCCCAGTTTATGCAGGAAGACTCTGTAACCTTTTGTCTTTGCTGAGTATCCCACAAAGATGCCTTCATCTGACCTAGCATGGAATTTTCCCAAGCTTTGCTCCTTGTTCTTCACAAAACATGGGCTGCCAAAGATTCTAAGATACTTGGCTGTTGTCTTCTTCCCATTCCATAGCTCATATGGAGTCTTATCAATATTGGGCCTTAGTAAAATTCTGTTCAGTAGGTGCACAACTGTTAATGTTGCTTCTGTCCAAAATCTTGTGTGAAGCTTCGATTCCAGTAGTAGAGTTTCTGCCATTTCAACCACAGCTCTATTTTTCCTCTCTACCACCCCATTCTGTTGAGGTGTTCTTGCTGCTACCATTTAATGGTGAATTCCATGCTTCTGCAACAAAATGCTAATCATCACCAAAGACTGCTTATCTAACGATAGTCAACAAATCCCGATTTAAAAGGGAGTGTAAATGTGTTTGCTGCCATGAATATATTAACTGTTGTGAACAAACAAGCTGTTTTCATGTTCATTAAGTGTGAATGAGTTGTTGAAACAAAAGGTTGATGCTTGCAGGGATGAAATGAAGAGACGGACACATTATTCAGCCATTATACAGCAAATACTAGAACAAAATGCTAGTCATCGCCAAATACTCCTTATTTAACGAAATTCAACAAATTCTGATTTAAAAGGGAGTGTAAATGTGTTTGCTGCCATGAATATATTAACTGTTACGAACAAACAAGCTATTTTGATGTTCATTAAGTGTGAATGAGTTGTTGCAACAAAAGGTTGATGCTTGCAATGAAGAAATGAAGAGAGGCTCTCATTATTCAGCCATTATACAGCAAATACAGGAACAAAGTGCTAGTCATCATCAAAGACTCCTTGTTTAATGAAATTCAACAAATTCCTACTTACAAGGGAGTGTAAATGTGTTTGCTGCAAAGAATATATTAACTGTTGTGAACAAACAAGCTATTTTGATCTTCATTAAGTGTGAATGAGTTCTTGCAATAAAAGGTGGATGCGTGTGAGGAAGAAATGAAGAGAGGGTCTCATTATTCAGCAATTATACAGCAAATACATGAACAAAAAACTACTCATCATCAAAGACTCCTTGTTTAACAAAATTCAACACATTCCAAATCAAAAGGGAGTGTAAATGTATTTGCTGTCATGAATATATTAACTGTTGTGAACAAACAAGCTATTTTGATGTTCTTTAAGAGTTAATGAGTTGTTGCAACAAAAGGTTGATGCTTGCAAGGATGAAATGAACGGAGGGTCTGATTATTCAGCCATTATACAGCAAATACAGGAACAAAATGCTAGTCATCATCAAAGACTCCTTGTTTAACGAATTTCAACAAACTCCTTAAAATAGAGTGTAAATGTTTTTGCTGCCATGAATATATTAACTATTGTGAACAAACAATCTATATTGATGTTCATTAAGTGTGAATGAGTTGTAGCAACAAAAGGTTGATGCTTGCAAGGAAGAAATGAAAAGTGGATCTCATTATTCAGCCATTATATAGAAAATACACGAAGAAAATGCTAGTCATCATCATAGACCCCTTCTTTAATGAAATTCAACAAATTCCTACTTAAAAGGGAGTGTAAATGTGTTTGCTGCCACGAATATATTAACTGTTGTGAACAAAGAAGCTATTTTCTTATTCATTAAGTGTGAATGAGTTGTTGCAACAAAAGGTGGATGCGTTCAAGGAAGAAATGAAGAGAGGGTCTCATTATTCAGCAATTATACAGCAAATACATGAACAAAAAGCTAGTCATCATCAAAGACTCCTTGTTTAATGAAATTCAACAAATTCTGAATCAAAAGGGAGTGTAAATGTGTTTGCTGCCATGAATATATTAACTGTTGTGAACAAACAAGCTATTTTCAAGTTCATTAAGTGCCAATGAGTTGTTGCAACAAAAGGTTGATCCTTGCAAGGAAGAAATGAAGAGAGGGTCTCATTAATCAGCCATAACAGAGCAAATAAATGAACAAAATGCCAGTAATCACCAAAGACCCCTTGTTTATTGAAGTTCAACAAATTCCTACTTAAAAGGGAGTGTAAATGTTTTTGCTGCCACGAATATATTAACTGTTGTGACCAAACAAGCTATTTTCATGTTCATTAAGTGTGAATGAGTTGTAGCTACAAAAGGTTGATGCTTGCAAGGAAGAAATGAAGAGTGGTACTCATTATTCAGCCATTATACAGCAAATACATGAAGAAAACGTGTATGCTGCCATGAATAAAATAACTGTTGTGAACAAACAAGCTATTTTGAAGTTCATTAAGTGTGAATGAGTTGCACCAACAAAAGGTTGATGCTTGCAAGGAGGAAATGAATAGAGGGTCTCATTATTCAGCCATTATACAGCAAACACACGAATAAAATGCTAGACATCATCAAAGACTCCTTGTTTAACAAAATTCAACAAATTCCTACTTAAAAGGGAGTGTAAATGTGTTTGCTACCATAAATGTATTTACTGTTGTGAACAAACAAGCTATTTTGATGTCTATTAAGTGTGAATGAGTTGTAGCAGCAAAAGGTTGATGCCTGCAAGGAAGAAATGAAGAGAGGATCTCATTATTCAGCCATTATACAACAAATACATCAACAAAATGCTAGTGATCATCAAAGACTCCTTGATTAATGAAATTCAACAAATTCCTACTTAAAAGGGAGTGTAAATGTGTTTACCATGAATATATTAGCTGTTGTGAACAAACAAGCTATTTTCATGTTCATTAAGTGTAAATGAGTTGTTGCAACAAAAGGTGGATGCGTGCAAGGAAGAAATGAAGAGAGGATCTCATTATTTAGGAATTATACAGCAAATACATGAACAAAAAGCTAGTCATCATTAAAGACTCTTTGTTTAACGAAATTCAACAAATTCCGAATCAAAAGGGAGTGTAAATGTGTTTGCTGCTATGAATATTTTAACTGTTGTGAACAAACAAGCTATTTTGATGTTCATCAAGTGTGAATGAGTTGTAGCAACAAAAGGTTCATGCCTGCAAGGAAGAAATGAAGAGAGGATCTCATTATTCAGCCATAATACAGCAAATACATGAACAAAATGCTAGTGATCATCAAAGACTCCTTGATTAATGAAATTCAACAAATTCCTACTTAAAAGGGAGTGTAAATGTGTTTGCTACCATGAATATATTAGCCGTTGTGAACAAACAAGCAATTTTCATGTTCATTAAGTGTAAATGAGTTGTTGCAACAAAAGGTGGATGCGTGCAAGGAAGAAATGAAGAGAGGATCTCATTATTCAGGAATTATACAGCAAATACATGAACAAAAAGCTAGTCATCATCAAAGACTCTTTGTTTAACGAAATTCAACAAATTCCAAATCAAAAGGGAGTGTAAATGTGTTTGCTGCCATGAATATTTTAACTGTTGTGAACGAAGAAGCTATTTTGATGTTCATCAAGTGTGAATGAGTTGTAGCAACAAAAGGTTCATGCCTACAAGGAAGAAATGAAGAGAGGATCTCATTATTCAGCCATAATACAGCAAATACATGAACAAATGCTAGTCATCATCAAAGACTCCTTGTTTAATGAAATTCAACAAATTCCAACTTAAAAGGGAGTGTAAATGTCTCTGCTGCCATGAATATATTAACTGTTGTGAATAAACAAGCTATTTTGATGTTCATTAAGTGTGAATGAGTTGTAGCAACAAAAGGTTAATGCTTGCAAAGAAGAAATGAAGAATGGATCTCATTATTCAGCCATTATATGGCAAATGCATGAACAAAATGCTAGTCATCATCATAGACTCCTTATTTAATGAAATTCAACAAATTCCTACTTAAAAGGGAGTGTAAATGTGTTTGCTACCATGAATATATTAACTGTTCTGATCAAACAAGCTATTTTCATGTTCATGAAGTGTGAATTAGTTGTTGCAACAAATGGTGGATGCGTGCAAGGAGGAAATGAAGAGAGGGTCTCATTATTCAGGAATTATACAGCAAATACATGAACAAAAAGCTAGTCATCATCAAAGACTCCTTGTTTAACGAAATTCAACAAATTCCGAATCAAAAGGGAGTGTAAATGTGTTTGCTGCCATGAATATTTTAACTGTTGTGAACGAACAAGCTATTTTGATGTTCATCAAGTGTGAATGAGTTGTAGCAACAAAAGCTTCATGCCTGCAAGGAAGAAATGAAGAGAGGATCTCATTATTCAGGAATTATACAGCAAATACATGAACAAAAAGCTAGTCATCATCAGAGACTCCTCATTAACGAAATTCAACAAATTCTGAATCAAAAGGGAGTGTAAATGTGTTTGCTACCATGAATATTTTAACTGTTGTGAACAAACAAGCTATTTTGATGTTCATCAAGTGTGAATGAGTTGTAGCAACAAAAGGTTCATGCCTGCAAGGAAGAAATGAAGAGAGGATCTCATTATTCAGCCATTATACAGCGAATACATGAACAAAATGCTAGTCATCATCAAAGGCTCCTTGTTTAATAAAATTCAACAAATTCCAATTTCAAAGGGAGGGTAAACGTGTTTGCTGCCATGAATATAATAACTGTTGCGAACAAACAAGCTATTTTCATGTTCATTAGGTGTGAATGAGTTGTAGCAACAAAAGGAAAATGCTTGCAAGGAAGAAATGAAGAGTGGATCTCAGTCTTCAGCCATTATACAGCAAATATATGAACAAAATGCTAGTCATCACCAAAGACTCCTTGTTTAACGAAGTTCAACAAATTCCAAATTACAAGGAAGTGTAAAAGTTTGTGCTGCCATGAATATATGAACTGTTGTGAACAAACAAGCTATTTTGATGTTCATTAAGTGTGAATTAGTTGTGGCAACAAAAGGTTGATGCCTACAGGGAAGAAACGAAGAGAGGATCTCATTATTCACCCATTATACAGAAAATACATGGACAAAATGCTAGTCATCAACAAAAACTCCTTGTTTAATGAACTTCAACAAATTCCTACTTAAAAGGGAGTGTAAATGTGTTTGCTGCCATAAATATATTAACTACTGTGAACAAACAAGCTATTTTGATGTCCATTAAGAGTGAATATGTTGTACCAACAAAAGGTTGATGCTGGCAAGGGAGAAATGAAGAGAGGTTTTCATTATTCAGCCATAAGACGGCAAATACATGAACAAAATGCTAGTAATCATCAAAGACTTCTTGTTTAACGAAGTTCAAGAAATTCCAAATTAAAAGGAAGTGTAAAAGATTTTGCTGCCATGAATATATGAACTGTTGTCATCAAACAAGCTATTTTCATGTTCATTAAGTGTGAATGAGTTGTAGCATCAAAAGGTTGATGCTTGCAAGGAAGAATTGAAGACAGGGTCTCATTATTGAGCCATTATTCAGCAAATACATGAACAAAATGCTAGTCATCATCAAAGACTCCTTGTCTAATAAAATCCAACAAATCCTATTTCAGAGGGAGGGTAAACGAGTTTGCTGCCATGAATATAATAACTGTTGTGAACAAACAAGCTATTTTGATTTTCATTAAGTGTGAATGAGCTGTTGCAACAAAAGGTTGATGCTTGCAAGGAAGAAATGAAGAGAGGGTCTCATTATTCAGCCATTATACAGCAAATACATGAACAAAATACAAGTCATCATCAAAGATTCCTTGTTTAATGAAATTAAACAAATTCCTATTTCCAAGGAAGTGTAAATGTGTTTGCTGCCATGAATATATCAGCTGTTGTGAACAAACAAGCTATTTGGATGTTCATTAAGTGTGAATGAGTTGTTGCAACCAAAGGTTGATGCTTGCAAGGAAGAAATGAAGAGACAGTCTCATTATTTGGCCATTATGCAGCAAATACACGAACAAAATGCTAGTCATCATCAAAACTCCTTCTCTCACGAAATTTAAAAATTCCTACTTAAAAAGCAGTGTAAATGTGTTTGCTGCCATAAATATATTAACTGTTGAGAACAAACAAGCTACTTGGATGTTCATTAAGTGTGAATGAGTTGTTGCAAGAAAAGGTTGATGCTTGCAGGGAAGAAATGAAGAGAGGGTCTCATTATTCAGCCATTATACAGCAAATACAAGAACAAAAGAGTAGTCATCATCAAAGATTCCTTGTTTAATGAAATTAAACAAATTCCTATTTCCAAGGTAGTGTAAATGTGTTTGCTGCCATGAATATATTAGCTGTTGTGAACAAACAAGCTATTTTGATGTTCATTAAGTGTGAATGGGTTGTTGCAACCAAAGGTTGATGCTTGCAAGGAAGAAATGAAGAGACGGTCTTATTATTCGGCCATTATACATCAAATACACAAACAAAATGCTAGTCATCATCAAAGACTCCTTGTTTAATGAAATTCAAAATATTCCTACACAAAAGGGAGTGTAAATGTGTTTGCTGCCATAAATATATTAACTGTTGTGAACAAACAAGCTATTTTGATGTTCATTAAGTGTGAATGAGTTGTTGCAACAAAAGGTTGATGCTGGCAAGGAAGAAATGGGGAGAGGGTCTCATTATTCAACCATTATACAGCAAATACTTGAACAAAATGCTAGTCATCATCAAAGATTCCTTGCTTAATGAAATTCACCACATTTCTATTTTTGAGGGAGTGTAAATGTGTTTGCTGCCATGAATATAATAACTGTTGTAAACAAAGAAGTTATTTTGTCGTTCATTAAGTGTGAATGAGTTATTGCAACAAAAGGTTGATGCTTGCAAGGATGCTTGCAAGGAAGAAATGAAGAGACGGTCTCATTATTCGGCCATTATACAGCAAATACACAAACAAAATGCTAGTCATCTTCAAATACTCCTTGTTTAACGAACTTCAACAAATTCCTACTTAAAAGGCAGTGTAAATGTATTTGCTACCATAAATATATAAACTTGTCTGAACAAACAAGCTATTATGATGTTCATTAAATTTGAATGAGTTATTGCAACAAAAGGTTGATGCTTGCAAGGAGGGTCTCATTATTCAACCATTATACAGCAAATATATGAACAAAATGCTAGTTATCATCAAAAACTCCTTGTTTAATGAAATTCACCAAATTTCTATTTCCAAGGGAGTGTAAATGTGTTTGCTGCCATGAATGTATTAACTGTTGTGAACCAACAAGCTATTTTGATTTTTATTAAGTGTGAATGAGTTGTTGCTACAAAAGGCTAATCCTTGCGAGGAAGAAATGAAGAGAGGGTCTCATTATTCAGCCATTATAACGCAAATACATGAACATAATGCTAGACATCATCAAGGATTCCTTGTTAAAAGAAATTCTCCAAATTTCTATTTCCAATGAAGTGTAAATGTGTTTGCTGCCATGAATGTATTGATTGTTGTGAACTCCATTAATTGTGAATCAGTTGTTAAAACAAAAGGTTGATGCTTGCAAGGGGACATGAAGAGAGGGTCTCATTATTCAGCCATTATACAGCAAATACTTCAACAAAATGCTAGTCATGATCAAAAACTCTTTGTTGAATCAAAATTCAACAAATTCCTATTTCCAAGGGAGTGTAAATGTGTTTGCTGCCATGAATATATTAACTGCTGTGAACAAACAAGCTATTTTGATGTTCATTAAGTGTGAATGAGTTGTTGCAACAAAAGGTTGATGCTTGCAAGGAAGAAATGAAGAGACGGTCTGATTATTCAGCCATTATACAGCAAATACAGGAACAAAATGCTAGTTATCATCAAAGACTCTTTGTTTAACGAAATTCAACAAATTCCTACTTAAAAGGGAGTGTAAATGCCTTTGCTGCCATAAATATATTAACAATTGTCAATAAACAAGCTTTTTTGATGTTCATTAAGTGTGAATGAGTTGTTGCAACAAAAGGCTGACCCTTGCCAGGAACAGATGAAGAGTGGGTCTCATTATTCAGCCATTACACAGCAAATACTTGAACCAAATGCTAGTCATCATCAATGACTCCATCTCTAATGAAATTCACACAATTCCTATTTCCAAGTGAGTGTAAATATGTTTGTTGCCAAGAATATATTAATTGTTGTGAACAAAGAAGCTATTTTGGTGTTGATTAAGTGTGAACGAGTTGTTGCAACAAAAGGTTGATCTTTGGAAGGAAGAAATGAAGAGTGGGTCTCATTATTCAACCATTATACAGCAAATACATGAACAAAATGCTAGTCATCATGAAAGACTCCTTGTTTAATGAAATTCAACAAATTCCTATTTCCAAGGGAGTATAAATATGTTTGCTGCCATGAATATATTAACTGTTGTGAACAAACAAGCTATTTTGATGTCCATTAAGTGTGAATGAGTTCTTGCAACAAAAGGTTGATCTTTGGAAGGAAGAAATGAAGGGAGGATCTCATTATTCGGCCATTATACAGCGAATACATGAGCAAAATGCTTGTCATCATGAAAGACTCGTTCTTTAATGAAATTCACCAAATTCCTACTTCCAAGGGAGTGTAAATGTGTTTGCTGCCATAAATATATTAACTGTTGTGAGCAAACAAACTTTTTTGATGTTCATTAAGCGTGAATGAGTTGTTACAACAAAACGTTGATTCTTGCATGGAAGAAATGAAGACAGGGTCTCATTATTTAGCCATTATACAGCAAATACACAAACAAAATGCTAGTCATCAACAAAAACTCCTTGTTTAACGAAATTCAACAGATTCCTACTTAGAAGGGAGTGTAAATGTTTTTTCTGCCATAAATTTATTAAGAATTCTAAACAAACAAGCTAATTTGATGTTCATTAAGTGTGAATGAGTTGTAGCAACAAAAGGCTGATCCTTGTGAGGAACAGATGAAGAGAAGGTCTCATTATTCAGCCATTATACAGTAAATACTTGATCCAAACGCTAGTCATCATGAATGACTCCATGTCTAATGAAAATCAACCAATTCCTATTTCCAATGGAGTGTAAATATGTTTGCTGTCATGAATATATTAACCGCTGTGAACAAACAAGCTATTTTGATGCTCATCTTTGGAACGAAGAAATGAAGAGGGGGTCTCATTATTCAACCATTATACAAGAAATGCATGAAGAAAATGCTAGTCATCATCAAAGACTCCTAGTTTAATAAAATTCAACAAATTCCTATTTCAAAGGGAGGGACAACATGTTTGTTGCCATGAATATATTAACTATTATGAACAAACAAGCTATTTTGATTTTCATTAAGTATGAATGGGTTGTTGCAACAAAAGGTTGATACTTACAAGGAAGAAATGAAGAGAGGGTCTCATTATTCAGCCATTATATAGAAAATTCATGAACAAAATTCTAGTCATCATCAAAGAGGCCTACTTTAATGAAATTCGCCAAATTCCTATTTCCAAGGGAGTGTAAATGTGTTTGTTGCCAAGAATATATTAACTATTGTGAACAAACAAGCAATTTTGATGTTCATTAAGTGTGAATGAGTAGTTGCAACAAAAGGTTGATGCTTGCAAGGAAGAAATGAAGAGAAGGTCTGATTATTCGGCCATTATAAAGCAAATACACAAACAAAATGCTAGTCATCATCAAAGACTACTTGTTTAATGAAATTCAACAAATTCCTACTTCCAATGGAGTGTAAATGTGTTTGCTGCCACAAATATATTAACTATTGTGAACAAACAAGCTATTTTGATGTTCATTAAGTGTGAATGAGTTGTTGCAACAAAAGGTTGATGCTTGCAAGCAAGAAACGAATAGAGGGTCTCATTATTCAGCCATGATACAGTAAATACATGAACAAAATGCTAGTCATCATCAAAGACTGCTTGTTTAATGAAATTTGCCAAATTTCTACTTCCAAGGGAGTGTAAATGTGTTTGCTGCCATGAATATATTAACTATTGTGAACAAACAAGCTATTTTCATGTTCATTAATTGTGAATCAGCTAATAAACCAAAAGGTTGATGCTTGCAAGGAAGACCTAAAGAAAGGGTCTCATTATTCAGCCATTATACAGCAAATATACGAACAAAATGCTAGTAATCATCAAGACCTCCATGTTTAATCAAAATTCAACAAATTTCTATTTCCAAGCGAGTGTAAATGTGTTTGCTGTCATTAATATATTCACTGTTGTGAACAAACAAGCTACTTTCATGTTCATTAAGTGGGAAGGAGTTGTTGCAACAAAAGGTTGATGCTTGCAAGGAAAAAATGAAGAGAGGGTCTCATTATTCAGCCATTATACACAAAATACATCAACAAAACGCTAGACATCATCAAAGATTTCTTGTTAAAAGAAATGCTCCAAATTTCTATTTGCAATGGAGTGTAAATGTGTTTGCTGCCATGAATATATTGACTATCGTGAACTTCCTTAATTGTGAATCAGTTGTTAAAACAAAAGGTTGATGCTTGCAAGGGGGACATGAAGAGAGGGTCACATTATTCAGCCATTATACAGCAAATACACAAACAAAATGCTAGTCATCATCAAAAAACTCCTTGTTTAATCAATATTCAGCAAATTCCTATTTTCAAGGGAGTGTAAAGGTGTTTGCTGCCATGAATATATTAACTGTTGTGAACAAACAGGCTATTTCGATGTTCATTAAGTGTGAATGAGTTGTTGCAACAAAAGGTTGATGCTTGCAAGGAAGAAATGAAGAGACGGTCTCATTCTTCAGCCATTATATAGCAAATACACGAACAAAATGCTAGTCATCATCAAAGACTACTTGTTTAATGAAATTCAACAAATTCCTACTTAAAAGGGAGTGTCAATGTCTTTGCTGCCATAAATATATTAACAACTGTCAATAAACAAGCTTTTTTGATGTTCATTAAGTGTGAATGAGTTGTTGGAACAAAAGGCTGATCCTTGCGAGGAATAGATGAAGAGTGAGTCTCATTATTCAACCATTATACAGAAAATACTTGAACCAAATGCTAGTCATCGTCAATGACTCCATGTCTAATGAAATTCACCCAATTCCTATTTCCAAGGGAGTGTAAATATGTTTGTTGCCATGAATGAAGAGAGGGTCTCATTATTCAGCCATTATACAGCAAATACATGAACAAAATGCTAGTCATAATGAAAGACTCCTTGCTTAATGAAATTCAACAAATTTATATTTCCAAGGGAGTGTAAATATGTTTGCTGCCAAGAATATATTAACTGTTATGAACAAACAAGCTATTTCAATGTTCATTAAGTGTGAACGAGTTGTTGAAACAAAAGGTTGATCTTTGGAAGGAAGAAATGAAGAGAGGGTCTCCATATTCAGCCATTATATAGCAAATACATGAACAAAATGCTAGTCATCATGAAAGACTCCTTATTTAATGAAATTCAACAAATTCATATTTCCAAGGGAGTGTAAATATGTTTGCTGCCAGGAATATATTAACTGTTGTGAACAAACAAGCTATTTTGATGTTCATTAAGTGTGAACGAGTTATTGCAACAAAAGGTTTATCATTGGAAGGAAGAAATGAAGAAAGGGTCTCATTATTCAGCCATTATACAGCAAATACATGAATAAAATGCTAGTCATCATGAACGACTTCTTTTTTAATGAAATTCAACCAATTCATATTTCCAAGGGAGTGTAAATATGTTTGCTGCCAGGAATATATTAACTATTGTGAACAAACAAGCTATTTTGATGTTCATTAAGTGTGAATGAGTTGTTGAAACAAAAGGTTGATGCTTGCAAGGAAGAAATGAAGAGACGGGGTGATTCTTCGGCCATTATACAGCAAATACATGAACAAAATACTAGTCATCATCAAAGACTCCTTGTTTAACGAAATTCAAGAAATTCCTACTTAAAAAGGAGTGCAAATGTCTTTGCTGCCATAAATATATTAACAATTGTGATCAAACAAGCTATTTTGATGTTCATTAAGGGTGAATGAGTTGTTGCAACAAAAGGTTGATCTTTGGAAGGAAGAAATAAAGAGAGGGCCTCCTTATTCAGCCATTATACAGCTAATACATGCACAAAATGCTAGTCATCATCAAAGACTCCTTGTTTAATGAAATTCACCATATTCCTACTTCCATAGGAGTGTAAATGTGTTTGCTGCCATGAATATATTAACTGTTGTGAACAAACACGCTATTTTCATTTTCATTTAGTATGAATGAGTTGTTGCAACAAAAGGTTGATGCTTGCAAGGAAGAAATGAGGAGAGGGTCTCATTATTCCCCCAATATACAGCAAATACATGAACTAAATGCTTGTTATCATCAAAGACTCATTGTTTAACGAAACTCAACAAATTCCTACTTAAAAGGGAGTGTAAATGTGTTTGTTGCCATGAACATATTAACTGTTGTGAACAAACAAGCAATTTTCATGTTCGTTAAGTGTGAATGAGTTGTTGCAATAAAAGGTTGATGCTTCCAAGAAGGAAATGAAGGGAGGGTCTCATTATTCAGCGATTATACAGCGAATACATGAACCAAATGCTGGTTATCATAAAAAACACATTCTTTAATGAAATTCAACAAATTCTTACTTACAAGGGAGTTTTAATGTGTTTGCTGCCATGAACATATTAACTGTTGTGAACAAACAAGCAATTTTCATGTTCGTTATGTGTGAATGAGTTGTTGAAACATAAGGTTGATGCTTGCAGGAAGGAAATGAAGGGAGGGTCTCATTATTGATCCATTATACAACAAATACACGAACAAAATGCTAGTTATCAACAAAGACTCCTTGTTTCATGAAATTCAACAAATTCTTATTTCCAAGGGAGTGTAAATGTGTTTGCTGCCATGAATATATTAACTGTTGTGAACAAACAATCTATCTTTATGTTCATTATGTGTGAATGAGTTATTGCAACAAAAGGTGCAGCCTTCTTAAGAAGAAATGCAGAGAGGGCCTCATTATTCAGCCATAATACAGCGAATACTTCAACCAAATGCTACTCATCTTCAAAGACACCATGTCTAATGAAATTCACCAAATTCCTATTTCCATGGGAGTGTAAATGTGTTTGCTGCCATGAATATATTAACCGTTGTGAACAAACAAGCTATTTTGATGTTCATTATGTGTGAATGAGTTGTTGCAACAAAAGGTTGATCTTTGGAAGGAAGAAATGAAGAGAGGTTCTCCTTAATCAGCCATTATACAGCAAATATATGGACAATATGCTAGTCATCATCAAAGACTCCTTGTTTAATGAAATTCACCATATTCCTACTTCCAAGGGAGTGTAAATGTGTTTGCTGCCATGAACATATTAACTGTTGTGAACAAACAAGCTATTTTCACGTTCATTAATTGTGAATGAGTTGTTGCAACAAAAGGTTGATGCTTGCGAGGGAAAAATAGAGAGAGGGTCTCATTATTCAGCCATTATACAGCGAATGCATGAACAAAATGCTAGTTATCATCAAAGACTCCCTCTTCAACGAAATTCAACAAATTGCTACTTAAAAGGGGGTCTAAATGTGTTTGCTGCTATGAATATATTAACTGTTGTGAACAAATAGGCTATGTTCATGTTCGTTAAGTGTGAATGAGTTGTCGCCACAAAAGGTTGATGCTCGCAAGGAAGAAATAAAGAGGGGGTCTCATTATTCAGCCATTATACAACAAATACATGAACAAAATGCTAGTCACCATCAAAGACTGCTTGTTTAACAAAATTCAAGAAATTCTTATTTCCAAGGGAGTGTAAATGTGTTTGCTGCCATGAATATTTTTACTGTTGTGAACAAACAAGCTATTTTCATGTTCATTAACTGTCTATGAGTTATTGCAGCAAAAGGCACAGCCTTCTTAAGAAGAAATGTAGAGAGGGTCTCATGATTCAGCCATTATACAGCGAATACTTGAACCAAATGCTAGTCATCATGAAAGACTCCAAGTCTAACGAAATTCACCAAATTCTTATTTCCAAGGGAGTGTAAATGAGTTTGCTGCCATGAATATATTAACTGTTGTGAAGAAACAAGCTATTTTCATGTTCATTAAGTGTGAATGAGTTGTTGCAACAAAAGGTTGATCCTTGCAGGGAAGAAATGAAGAGAGGGTCTCATTATTCAGCCATTATACAGCAAATACACGAACAAAATGCTAGTCATCATCAAAAACTCCTTGTTTAATCAAAATTCAACAAATTCATATTTCCAAGGGAGTGTAAATGTGTTTGCTGCCATGAATATATTAACTGTTGTGAACAAACAATCTATTTTGAAGTGCATTATGTGTGAATGAGTTGTTGCAACAAAAGGTTGATGCTTGCAAAGAAAAAATGATGAGAGGGTCACATTATTCAGCCATTATACGGCAAATACTTGAACAAAATTCCAGTTATCACCAAAGTCTCCTTGTTTGATGAAATTCAAGAAATTCTTACTTGCAAGGGAGCATAAATGTGTCTGCTGTCATGAATATATCAACTGTTGTGAACCAACAAGCTATTTTGATGTTCATTAAGTGTGAATGAGTTGTTGCAACAAAAGGTTGATGCTTGCAGGGAAGAAATGAGGAGAGAGTCTCATTATTCAGCCATTATACAGCAAATACATGAACAAAATGCTAGTCATTATCAAAAACTCGTTGTTTAATCAAAATTCAGCAAATTCCTACTTCAAAGGGAGTGTAAATCTGTTTGTTGCCATAAATATATTAACTGTTGTAAACAAACTAGCTATTTTGATGTTCATTAAGTGTAAATGAGTTGTTGGAACAAAAGGTTGATGCGTGCAAGGATGAAATAAAGAGACGGTCTCATTACTTGGCCATTATACAGCAAATACACGAACAAAATGGTAGTCATCATGAAAAACTCATTGTTTAAAGAAATTCAACAAATTCCTACTTAAAAAGGAGTGTAAATGTCTTTGCTGCCATAAATATATTAACTGTTGTGAACAAACAAGCTATTTTGATGTTCATTAAGTGTGAATGAGTTGTTGCAGCAAAAGGTTGATGCTTGGAAGGAAGAAATGAAGATAGGGTTTCATTATTCAGCCATAATACAGCTAATACATGAACAAAATGCTAGCCATCATCAAAGACTCCTTTTTTAATGAAATTCAACAAATTCCAATTTCCAAGGGACTGTAAATATGTTTGCTGCCATGAATATATTAACTGTTGTGAACCAACAAGCTTTTTTGATGTTCATTAAGTGTGAATGAGTTGTTGCAACAAAAGGTTGATGCTTGCAGGGAAGAAATGAATAGAGAGTCTCATTATTCAGCCATTAAACAGAAAATACACGAACAAAATGCTAGTCATCATCAACAACTCTTTGTTTAATCAAAATTCAGCAAATTCCTACTTAAAAGGGAGCGTAAATCTGTTTGCTGCCATAAATATATTAACTGTTGTAAACAAACTAGCTATTTTGATGTTCATTAAGTGTAAATGAGTTGTTGGAACAAAAGGTTGATGCTTGCAAGGAAGAAATAAAGAAATGGTCTCATTATTCGGCCATTATACAACAATAACCTGAACAAAATGGTAGTCATCATCAAAGACTCATTGTTTACTGAAATTCAACAAATTCCTACTTAAAAGGGAGTTTAAATGTGTTTGGTGCCATAAATATATTAATTGTTGTGAACAAACAAGCTATTTTGATGTTCATTAAGTGTGAATGAGTGGTGGCAAAAAAAGGTTGATGCTTGCAGGGAAGAAATGAGGAGAGGGTCTCATTATTCAGCCATTATACAGCAAATACAAGAACAAAATGCTAGTCATCATCAAAGACTCCTTGTTCAATGTAATTTAACAAATTCCTACCTAAAAGGGAGTGTAAATGTGTTTGCTGCCATGAATATATTAACTGTTGTGAACCAACAAGCTTTTTTTATGTTCATTAAGTGTGAATGAGTTGTTGCAACAAAAGGTTGATGCTTGCAGGGAAGAAATGAATAGAGAGTCTCATTATTTAGCCATTAAACAGCAAATACACGAACAAAATGCTAGTCATCATCAGAAACTCTTTGTTTAATCAAAATTCAGCAAATTCCTACTTAAAAGGGAGTCTAAATCTGTTTGCTGCCATAAATATATTAACTGTTGTAAACAAACTAGCTATTTTGATGTTCATGAAGTGTAAATGAGTTGTTGCAACAAAAGGTTGATGCTCGCAAGGAAGAAATAAAGAGATGGTCTCATTATTCGACCTTTATACAGCAAAAACCCGAACAAAATGGTAGTCATCATCAAAGACTGATTGTTTAATGAAATTCTACAAATTCCTACTTAAAAGGGAGTGTAAATGTGTTTGCTGCCATAAATATATTAACTGTTGTGAACAAATAAGCTATTTTGATGTTCATTAAGTGTGAATGAGTTGTGGCAACAAAAGGTTGATGCTTGGAAGGAAGAAATGAGGAGAAGGTCTCATTATTCAGCCATTAGACAGCAAATACAGGAACAAAATGCTAGTCATCATCAAAGACTCCTTGTTCAATGAAATTCAACAAATTGCTACTTAAAAGGGAATGTAAATGTGTTTGCTGCCATGAATATGTTAACTGTTGTGAACAAACAAGCTATTTTGATTTTCATTAAGTGTGAATGAGTTGTTGCAACAAAAGGTTGATGCTTGGAAGGAAGAAATAAAGAGAGGGTCTCATTATTCAGGCATATTACAGCAAATACATGAACAAAATGCTAGCCATCATCAAAGACTCCTTTTTTAATGAAATTCAACAAATTCCTATTTCCAAGGGAGTGTAAATATGTTTGCAGCAATGAATATATTAACTGTTGTGACCAAACAAACTACTTTGATGTTCATTAAGTGTGAATGAGTTGTTGCAAAAAAAGGTTGATGGTTGCAAGGAAGAAATAAAGAGGCGGTCTCATTATTTGGCCATTATACTCAAAATGGTAGTCATCATCAAAGACTCATTGTTTAACGAAATTCAACGAATTCCTACTTAAAAGGGAGTGTAAATGCGTTTGCTGTCATAAGTATTGTGAACAAACAAGCTATTTTCATGTTCTTTAAGAGTGAATGAGTTGTTGCAACAAAAGGTTGATCCTTGCAAGTACATCAACAAAATGCTAGTCATCCTCAAAAACTTCTTGTTTAATGAAATTCACCAAATTCCTTTTTCCAAGGGAGTGTAAATTTGTTTGCTGCCAGGAATATATTAACTCTTGTGAACAAACAAGCTATTTTCATGTTCATTAATTGTGAATGAGTTGTTGCAACAAGAGGTTGATGCTTACAAGGAAGAAATGAAGAGAGGGTTTCATTATTCAGCCATTATACAGCAAATACACGAACAAAATACTAGTCATCATCAAAAACTCCTTGTTTAACGAAATTCAACAAATTTGTACTTAAAAGGGAGTGTGAATCTGTTTGCTGCCATGAATATATTAACAGTTGTGAACAAACAAGCTATTTTCAAGTTCATCAAGTGTGAATGAGTTGTTTCAACAAAAGGTTGATGCTTGTAAGGAAGAAATGCAGAGAGGGTCTCATTATTCAGCCATTATACAGCAAATACAGGAAGAAAATGCTAGTCATCATCAAGGACTCCCCCTCTAAGGAAACTCAACAAATTCCTACATAAAAGGAAGTGTAAATGTGATTGCTGCCAGGAATATATTAACTCTTGTGAACAAAGAAGCTATTTTCAGGTTCATTCAGTGTGAATGAGTTGTTGCAACAAAAGGTTGATCCTTGCATGGAAGAAATGAGGAGAGGGTCTCATTATTTTGCCATTATGTTGAATTTCATTAAGCAAGGAGTCTTTGTTGATCACTAGCATTTTGTTACTGTATTTGGTGTATAATGGCTGAATAATGAGACTCTCTCTTCATTTCCTGCTTGCAAGCCTAAACCTTTTGTTGCAACAACAAATTCACACTTACTGAACATGAAAATAGCTTTTTTGTTCACAACAGTTAATATATTCATGGCAGGAAACACATTTACACTCCCTTTTAAATAGGAATTTGTTGAATTTCATTAAAGAGTGAGTCTTTCATGATGACTAGCATTTTGTTCCTGTATTTGCTCGGTAATGTCCGAATAATGAGACCCTCTTTCCGTTTCTTCCTTGCAAGCATCAACCTTTTGTTGCAACAACTCATTCACACTAAATGAACATGAAAACAGGTTGTTTGTTAACAACAGTTAATATATTCAGGGGAGCAAACACATTTACACTCCCTTTTAAATAGGAATTTGTTGAATTTCTTTAAACAAGGAGTTTTTGATGATGACTAGCATTTTGTTCCTGTATTTGTTGTATAATGGCTGAATAATGAGACCCTCTCTTCATTTCTTCCCTGCAAGCATCAACCTTTTGTTGCAACAAATCACTCACAATTAATGAACATGAAAATAGCTTATTTGTTCACAACAGTTAATATATTCATGGCAGCAAACACATTTATACTCCCTATTAAATAGGAATTTCTTGAATTACCTTAAACAAGGAGTCTTTGATCATGACTAGCATTTTGTTCCTGTATTTGCTGTATAATGGCTGAATGATCAGACTCTCTCTTCATTTCGTTCTTACAAGCATCAAACTTTTGTTGCAACAACTCATTCACACTTAATGAACACGAAAATGGTTTGTTCGCTCACAACAGTTAATATATTCATGGCAGCAAACACATTTACACTTCCTTTTGGATAGGAATTTTTTGAATTTCGTTAAACAAGGAGTCTTTGATGATGACTAGCATTTTGTTCATGTATTTGCTGTATTATGGCTGAATAATGAGACCCTCTCTTCATTTCTTCCTGGAAAGCATCAACCTTTTGTTGCAACAACTCATTCACACTTACTGAATATGAAAATAGCTTTTTTGTTGGCAACAGTTAATATATTCATGGCAGCAAACACATTTACACTCCCTCTTAAATTGAAATTTGTTGGATTTCATTAAGCAAGGTGTCTTTGATGATGACAAGCATTTTGTTCCTGTTTTTGCTGTATCATGGCTCAATAATGAGACCCTCTCTTCATTTATTACTTGCAAGCATCAACCTTTTCTTGCAACAACTCACTCATACTTAATGAACATGAAAATAGCTTGTTGGTTCACAACAGTTAATATATTCATGGCAGGAAACACATTTACACTGCCTCTTAAATCGAAATTTGTTGAATTACCTTAAACAAGAAGTCTTTGATGATGACTAGCATTTTGTTCCTGTATTTCCCGTATAATGGCTGAATAATCAGACCCTCTCTTCACTTCATCCTTGCAAGCATTAACCTTTTGTTGCAACATCTCTTTCACACTTACTGAACAAGAAAATAGCTTGTTTGCTCACAACAGTTAATATACTCATGGCAGCAAACACATTTACACTCCCTTTTAAATCGGATTTTGTTGAATTACATTAAACATGGAGTCTTTGATGATGACTAACATTTTGTTCATGTATTTGCTGTATAATGGCTGAATCATGCAACCCTCTCTTCATTTCTTCCTTGTAACCATCAACCTTTTGTTGCAACAACTTATTTACACGTAATGAACATGAAAATAGCTTGTTTGTTCACAATAGTTAATATATTCATGACAGCAAACACATTTAGATTCACTTAGAAATAAGAATTTTTTGAATTTCATTAAACAAGTAGACCTTGATGATGACTAGCATTTTGTTGATGTATTTGATGCCTAAAGGCTGAATAATGAGACCCTCTCTTCATTTCTTCCTTGCAAGCATCAACCGTTCGTTGCAACAACTAATTCACACTAAATGAACATGAAAATAGATAGTTTGTTCACAACACCTAATATGTTCATGGCAACAAACACATTTACACTCCCTTTTAAATCGGATTTTGTTGAATTACGTTAAACAAGGAGTCTTTGATGATAACTAGCATTTTGTTCATGTATTTGCTGTATATTGGCTGAATAATGACACCCTATCTTCATTTCTTCCATGCAAGGATCAACCTTTTGTTGCAACAACTCATTCGCACTTAATGAACATGAAAATAGCTTGTCTATTCAAAACAAGTAAGATATTCGTGCATCTAACACATTTACATTCACTTGGAAATAGGATTTTGTTGAATTTCATTAGAGATGGAGTCATCGATGATGTCTAGTATTTTGAAATGTATTTGTTGTATAATGGCTGAATAATGAGACCCTCTCTTCATTCCTTTCATGCAAGCATCAACCATTGGTTACAACAACTCATTCACACTTAACGAACATGAATTAGCTTGGTTGTTCACAACAGTTAATATATTCATGGCGGCAAACACATTTACACTCCCTTTTAAATAGGAATTTGTTGAATTACGTTCAATAAGATATCTTTGATGATGAGTAGCATTTTGTTCCTGTATTTGCTGTATAATGGCTGAATAATGAGACCCTCTCTTAATTTCATCCTAGCATGCATCAACCTTGTGTTGCAACAACTCATTCACACTAAATGAACATGAAAACAGCTTGTTTGTTCACAGCAGATAATATATTCGGGGCAGCAAACACATTTACACTCCCTTTTAAATAGGAATTTGTTGAATTAGGTTCAACAAGGACTCTTTGATGATGACTAGCATTTTGTTCATGTATTTTGCTGTATAATGGCTGAATAATGAGCCCTTCTCTTCATTTCTTCCTTGCAAGCATCAACCTTTTGTTGCAACAACTCATTCACCCTTAATGAACTTGAAAATAGCTTGTTTGTTCACAACAGTTAATATATTCATCACAGCAAACACATTTACACTCCCTTTTAAATAGGAATTTGTTGTATTACATTCAACAAGGAGACTTTCATAATGACTGGCATTTCGTTCCTGTATTTGCTGTATAATGGCTGAATAATGGGACCCTCTGTTCATTTCTTCCTTGCAACCATCAACCTTTTGTTGCAACAACTCATTCACACCTAACGAACATGAAAATAGCTTGTTTGTTCACAACAGTTAATATATTCATGGCAGCAAACACATTTACACTCCCTTTGAAATGGGAATTTGTTGAATTACGTTGAACAAGGAGTCTTTGAAGATGACTAGCATTTTGATCCTGTATTTGCTGTATAATGGCTGAATAATGTGACCCTTTCTTCATTTCTTCCTTGCAAGCATCAACCTTTGGTTACAACAACTCATTCACACTTTATGAACATGAAAATAACATGTATGTTCACAACAGTTAATATGTTCATGACAGCAAACACATTTACACTCCCTTTTAAATAGGAATTTGTTGAATTACGTTCAATTAGGAGTCTTTGAGAATGACTAGCATTTTGTTCATGTATTTGCTGTATAATGGCTGAATAATGAGGCCCCCTCTTCATTTCTTCATTGCAAGGATCAACCTTTTGTTTCAACAATTCATTCACACTTAATGAACATGAAAACAGCTTGTTGGTTCACAATAGTTAATATATTCATGGCAACAAACACATTTGCACTCCCTTTTAAATCAGATTTTGTTGAATTTCGTTAAATAAGGAGTCTTTGATCATGACTAGCATTTTGTTCCTGTATTTGCTGCATAATGGTTGAATAATGTGACCCTCCCTTCATATCTTCCTTGCAAGCATCAACCTTTGGTTACAACAACTCATTCACACTTAATGAACATGAAAATAGTTTGTTTGTTCACGACAGTTAATATATTCATGGCAGCAAATACATTTACACTCCCTTTTAAATAGGAATTTGTTGCATTACGTTCAACAAGGAGTCTTTGACGATGACTAGCATTTTGTTCCTGTATTTTCTGTATAATGGCTGAATAATGAGAGCCTCTCTTCATTTCTTCCTTGCAAGGATCAACCTTTTGTTGCAACAACTCATTCACACTTAATGAACATGAAAATAGTTTGTTTGTTGACAATAGTTAATATATTCATGGCAGCAAACACATTTACACTCCCGTTTAAATCAGATTTTGTTGAATTACATTAAACAAGGAGTCTTTGATGATGACTAGCATTTTGTTCATGTATTTGCTGTATATTAGCTGAATAATGAGACCCTCTCTTCATTTCTTCCTTGCAAGGATCAAACTTTTGTTGCAACAACTCATTCGCACTTAATGAACATGAAAATAGCTTGTCTGTTCAAAACAAGTAATATATTCGTGGCAGCTAACACATTTACATTCACTTGGAAATAGGATTTTGTTGAATTTCAATAGAGAAGGAGTCATCGATGATGTCTAGTAGTTTGAAATGTATTTGTTGTATAATGGCTGAATAATTAGACCATCTCTTCATTCCTTTCTTGCAAGCTTCAACCTTTGGTTACAACAACTCATTCACACTTAACGAACATGAATTAGCTTGGTTGTTCACAACAGTTAATATATTCATGGCAGCAAACACATTCACACTCCCTTTTAAATAGGAATTTGTTGAATTACGTTCGACAAAGTATCTTTGCTGATGACTAGCATTTTGTTCCTGTATTTGCTGTATAATGGCTGAATAATGAGCCCTTCTCTTCATTTCTTCCTTGCAAGCATCAACCTTTTGTTGCAACAACTCATTCACCCTTAATGAACTTGAAAATAGATTGTTTGTTGACAACAGTTAATATATTCTTCGCAGCAAACACATTTACACTCCCTTTTAAATAGGAATTTGTTGTATTACGTTTAACAAAGAGACTTTCATAATGACTAGCATTTTGTTCCTGTATTTGCTGTATAATGGCTGAATAATGAGACCCTCTGTTCATTTCTTCCTTCCAACCATCAACCTTTTGTTGCAACAACTCATTCACACTTAACGAACATGAAAATAGCTTGTTTGTTCACAAGAGTTAATATATTCATGGCAGCAAACACATTTACACTCCTTTTTAAATAGGTATTTGTTGAATTACGTTCAATAAGGAGTCTTTGATGATGACTAGCATTTTGAAATGCATTTGCTGTATAATGGCTGCATAATGAGACCCTCTCTTCATTTCTTCCTTGCAAGCATCAACCTTTTGTTGGAACAACTCATTCACACTTAATGAACATGAAAATAGCTTGTTTGTTCACAACGATTAATATATTCATGGCAGCAAGCGCATTTACATTACCTTGGAAATATGTATATGTTGAATTTCATTAACCAAGTAGTCTTTGATGATGACTAGCATTTTGTTCATATATTTGTTGTAGAATGGCTAAATAATGAGACCCTCTCTTCATTTCTCCCTTGCAGGCATCAACCTTTTGTTGCAACAACTCATTCGCACTTAATGAACCTTAAAATAGCTTGTTTGTTCACAACTGTTAATATATTCACGACAGCAAACACATTTACACTCCCTTTTCAACACGAATTTTTTTGAATTACATTCAACAAGGAGTCTTTGATGATGGCTAGCATTTTATTCCTGTATTTGCTGTGTAATGGGTGAATAATGAGACCCTCTCTTCATTTCTTCCTTGCACACATCAACCTCTTGTTGCAACCACTCATTCACACTTAATGAACATGAAACCGGCTTGTTTATTCACAATAGTTAATATATTCATGGCAGCAAACACATTTTCACTCCCTTTCAAATAGGAATTTGTTGAATCACGTTAAACAAGGAGTCTTTGACGATAACTAGGAATTTGTGTTCATGAAAATAGCTTGTTTGTTCACAACAGTTAATATATTCGTAGCAGCAAACATATTTACACTCCCCTTTAAGTATGAATTTGTTGAGTTTCGTTAAACAATGAGTCTTTGATGATGACTACCATTTTGTTCATGTATTTGATGTATAATGGCTGAATAATGAGACCCTCTCTTCATTTCTTCCTTGCACACATCAACCTCTTGTTGCAACCACTCATTCACACTTAATGAACATGAAACCGGCTTGTTTATTCACAATAGTTAATATATTCATGGCAGCAAACACATTTTCACTCCCTTTCAAATAGGAATTTGTTGAATCACGTTAAACAAGGAGTCTTTGACGATAACTAGCATTTGGTTCACATATTCGCTGTACAATGGCTGCATAATGAGACCCTCTCTTGATTTCTTCCTTGCGAGCATCAACCTTGTGTTGCAAACACTCATTCACACATAATGAACATGAAAACTGCTTGTTCGTTCACAATGGTTAATATATTGATGGCAGCAAACACATTTACACTCCCTTTTAAATCGGATTTTCTTGAATTTCATTAAACAAGGAGTCTTTGATGATGACTAGCATTTTGTTCATGTATTCGCTGTATAATGGATGAATAATGAGACCTTCTCTTCATTTCTTCCTTGCAAGCATTAACCTTTTGCTGCAACAACTCATTCACACTTAATGAACATGAAAACAGGTTGTTTGTTCACAATAGTTAATATATTCATGGCAGCAAAGACATTTACACTCCATTTTAAATCAGATTTTGTTGAATTTCGTTAAACAAGGAGTCTTTGATGATGACTAGCATTTTGTTCCTGTTTTTTCTGTATAATGGCTGAATAATGAGACACTCTCTTCATTTGTTCCTTGCAAAAATCAACCTTTTGTTGCAACAACTCATTCACACTTAATGAAAATGAAAATAGCTTGTTTGTTCTCAACAGTTAATATATTCATGACAGCAAACACATTTACATTCACTTGGAAAGAGGAATTTGTTGCATTTCATCTAACAAGGAGTCTTTGATGATGACTAGCATTTTTATCATGTATTTTCCGTATAATGGCTGAATAATGAGTCCCATTCTTCATTTCTTCCTTGCAAGCATCAACCTTTTGCTGCAACAACTCATTCACACTTGATGAACAAGAAAATAGCTTGTTTGTTCACAACAATTAAACTATTCATAGCAGCAAACACATTTACACTCACTTTTAAGTAGGAATTTGTTGAGTTTTGTTAAACAAGGAGTCTTTGATGATGACTAGCATTTTGTTCATGTATTTGCTCTATAATGGCTGATTAATGAGACCCTCTCTTCATTTCTTCCTTGCACGCATGAACCTCTTGTTGCAACAACTCATTCACACTTAATGAATATGAAAACAGCTTGTTTGTTCACAATAGTTAATATATTCAAGGCAGCAAACACATTTTCACTCCCTTTTAAATAGGAATATGTTGAATTACGTTCAACAAAGAGTCTTTGATGATGACTAGCATTTTGTTCCTACATTTGATTTATAATGGCTGAAGAATGAGACCTTATCTTCATTTCTTCCTTACAACCATCAACCTTTTGTTGCAATAACTCATTCACACTTAATGATCATGAAAATAGCTTGTTTGTACAGAACAGTTACTATATTCGTGGCAGCAAACACATTTACATTAACTTGGAAATAGGAATTTGTGGAATTTCATTAAAAAAGGAGTCTTTGATGATGACCACCATTTTGTACCTGTATTTGCTATATAATGGCTGAATAATGATACCTTCTCTTCATTTCTTCCCTATGAAGATCAACCTTTTGTTGCAACAACTCATTCACACTTCATGAACATCAAAATAGCTTGTTTGTTCACAACAGTTAATATATTCATTGCAGCATACACATTTACACTCCTTTCTAAGTAGGAATTTCTTGAGTTTCTTTAAACAAGGAGTCTTTGAGGTTGACTAGCATTTTGTTCATGTATTTGATGTATAATGGTTGAATCATGGGATCCTCTCTTGATTTCTTCCTTGCAAGCATTAACCTTTTGTTGTAAAAACTCATTCACACTTATTGAACAAGAAAGAGCTTGTTTGTTCACAACAGTTAATATATTCATGGCAGCAAAAGATTTACACTCCCTTTTAAATAAGAATTTGTTCAATTACGTTCAACAAGGAGTCTTTGATGATGAGTAGCATTTTGTTCCTGTATTTGCTGTATAATGGCTGAATAATGAGACCGTCTCTTCATTTCTTCCTTGCAAGCATCAATCTTTTGTTGCAACAACTCATTCACACTTAATGATCAACAAAATAGCTTGTTTGTTCACAACAGTTAATATATTCATGGCAGCAAACACATTTACACTCCCTTTTAA
>JAIRCJ010000137.1:0-38754 GCA_020883675.1 Bruguiera gymnorhiza | reverse complement strand
AATGGCAGCAAATACATTTACACTCCCTTCGAAATAGGAATTTGTTGAATTACGTTAAACAAGGAGTCTTTGATGATGACTAGCATCTTGTTCCTGTATTTGCTGTATAAGGGCTGAATAATGTGACCCTCCCATCATTGCTTCCTTGCAAGCATTAAACTTTTGTTACAACAACTCATTCACACTTAATGAACATTAAAATAGCTTGTTTGTTCACAACAGTTAATATATTCATGGCAGCAAATACATTTACACTCCCTTTTAAATAGGAATGTGTTGAATTAAGTTAAACAAGGAGTCTTTGATCATGACTAGCATTTTGTTCTTGTATTTGCTGTATAATGGCTGAAATAATGCCACCCTCTCATCATTTCTTTCTTGCAAGCATCAACCTTTTCCTACAACAACTCAATCACACTTAATGAACATGAAAACAACTTGTTTGTTCACAATTGTTAATATATTCATGGCAGCAAGCACATTTACACTCCTTTTTAAATCGAATTTTCTTGAATTTTGTTAAATAAAGAGTCTTTCATGATGACTCACATTTTGTTCATGCATTTGCTGTATAATGGCTGAATGATGAGACCCTCTCTTCATTTCTTGCTTGCAAGCATCAACCTTTTGTTGTAACAACTCATTCACACTTAATGAACATGAAACAAGTTGTTTGTTCACAATGGTTAATATATTAATGGCAGCAAAGACATTTACACTCCATTTTAAATCAGATTTTGTTGAATTACATTAAAAAAGGAGTCTTTGATGATGACTAGCATTTTGTTCATGTATTTGCTGTATAATGGATGAACAATGAGACCCTCTCGTCATTTTCTCCTTGCAAGCATCAACCTTTGTTGCAACAACTCATTCACACTTAATGAACATGAAAACAGGCTGTTTGTTCACAATAGTTAATATATTTGTGGCAGGAAAGACATTTATACTCATTTTAAATCGGATTTGTTGAATTTCGTTAAACAAGGAGTCTTTGATGATGACTAGCCTATTGTTCGTGTATTCGCTGTATAATGGCTGAATAATGAGACCCTCTCTTCATTTCTTCCTTGCAAGGATCAAGCTTTTGTTGCAACAACTCATTTACACTTAATGAAAATGAAAATAGCTTGTTTGTTCTCCACAGTTAATATATTCATGGTAGCAAGCACATTTGCATTCACTCGGAAAGAGGAATTTGTTGTATTTCATTAAACAAGGTGTCTTTGATAATGACTAGCATTTTGTTTATGTATTTGCTGTATAATGGCTGAATAATGGGACCCTCTCTTCATTTCATCCTTGCAAGCATCAACCTTTTGCTGCAACAACACATTCACACTTAAAGATCACAAAAATAGCTTGTTTGTTCACACCAGTTAATATATTTATAGCAGCAAACACATTTACACTCCCTTTTAAGTAGGAATTTGTTGAGTTTTGTTAAACAAGGAGTCTTTCATGATGACTGGCATTTTGTTCATGTATTTGCTGTATAATGGCTTGATAATGAGACCCTCTCTTCATTTCTTCCTTGCACGCATCAACCTCTTGTTGCAACCACTCATTCACACATAATGAACATGAAAACGGCTTGTTTGTTCACAATAGTTAATATATTCATGGCAGCAAGCACATTTTCACTCCCTTTCAAATAGGAATTTGTTGAATCACGTTAAACAAGGAGTCTTTGACAATGACTAGCATTTTGTTCATGTATTCACTGTATAATGCCTGCATAATGAGACCCTTTCTTAATTTCTTCCTTGCGAGCATCAACCTTGTGTTGCAACAACTCATTCACACGTAATGAACATGAAAACTGCTTGTTCGTTCACAATAGTTAATATATTGATGGCAGCAAACACATTTACACACCCTTTTAAATCGGATTTTCTTGAATTTCATTAACAAGGAGTCTTTGATGATGACTAGCATTTTGTTCATGTATTTGCTGTATAATGGCTGAATAATGAGGCCTTCTCTTCATTTCTTACTTGCAAGCTTCAACCTTTTGTTGCAACAACTCATTCACACTTAATGAACATGAAAACAGGTTGTTTGTTCACAATGGTTAATATATTCATAGATGCAAAGACATTTACACTCCATTTTAAATTGGATTTTCTTGAATTTTGTTAAATAAAGAGTCTTTGATGATGACTAGCATTTTGTCCATGTATTTGCTGTATAATGGCTGAATAATGAGACCCTCTCTTCATTTCTTCCTTGCAAGCATCAACCTTTTGTTGCAACAACTCATTCACACTTAATGAACATGAAAACAGGTTTTTTGTTTACAATAGTTAATATATTCTTGGCAGCAAACATATTTACACTCCCTTTTAAATAGGAATTTGTTGAATTATATTCAACAAGGAGTCTTTGATGATGACAAGCATTTAGTTCATGTATTCACTGTATAATGGCTGAATAATGAGACCATCTCTTCATTTCTTCCATGCAAGGACCAACCTTTTGTTGCAACAACTCATTCACACTGAATGAACAAGAAAATTGCTTCTTTGTTCACAAAAGTTATTATATTCATGGCAGCAAACACATTTACACTCCCTTTTAAATAGGAATTTGTTGAATTACGTTAAACAAGGAGTCTTTGATGATGAGTAGCATTTTGTTCATGTATTTGCTGTATAATGGCTGAATAATGAGACCTTCTCTTCATTTCTTCCTTGCAAGCATCAACCTTTTGTTGCAACAACTCATTCACATGTAATGAACAAGAAAATAGCTTGTTTGTTCACAAAAGTTAATATATCCACTGCAGCAAGCACATTTACAGCCCCTTTTAAATTGGAATTTGCTGAATTATATTAAACACGGAGTCTTTGATGATGACTAGTATTTTGTTCATGTATTTGTTATATAATGGCCGAATAATGAGATCCACTCTTCATTTCTTCCTTGCAAGCATCAACCTTTTGTTACAACAACTCATTCACACTAAATGAACATGGAAATAGCTTGTTTCTTAACAACAGTTGATATATTCATGGCAGCAAACACATTTACACTGCCTTTTAAATAGGAATATGTTCAATTGTGTTAAACAAGGAGTCTTTGATGATAACTACCATTTTATTCATGTATTTGCTGTATAATGGCTGAATAATGAGACCCCCACTTCATTTCTTCCCTGCAAGCATCAACCTTTTGTTGCAACAACTCATTCACACTTAATGAACATGAAAATAGCCTGTTTATTCACAACAGTTAATATATTCATTGCAGCAAACACATTTACACTCCCTTTTAAGTAGGAATTTGTTGAGTTTCGTTAAACAAGGTGTCTCTGATAATCACTACCATTTTGTTCATGCATTTGCTGTATAATGACTGAATAATGAGACCCTCTCTTCATTTCTTCCTTGCAGCCATCAACCTTTTGTTGCAACAACTCATTCACACATAATGAACATGAAAATATCTTGTTTATCCACAACAGTTAATATATTCATAGCAGCAAACATATTTACACTCCCTTTTAAGTAGGAATTTCTTGAGTTTTGTTAGACGAGGAGTCTTTGATGATGACTAACATTTTGTTCATGCATTTGCTGTATAATAGCTGAATAATGAGACCCTCTCTTAATTTCTTCCTTGCAAGCATCAACCTTTTGTTGCAACAACTCATTCACACATAATGAACATGAAAACAGCTTGTTCGTTCACAATAGTTAATATATTCATGCCAGCAAACACATTTACACTCCCTTTTAAATCGGATTTTCTTGAATTTTGTTAAACGAGGAGTCTTTGATGATGACTAGCATTTTGTTCATGTATTTGTTGTATAATGGCTGAATAATGAGACCCTCTCTTCATTTCTTCCTTGCAAGCATCAACCTTTTGTTGCAACAACTAATTCACACTTAATGAACATGAAAACAGGTTGTTTGTTCACAATAGTTAATATATTCACTGCAGCAAAGACATTTACGCTCCATTATAAAGCGGATTTTGTTGAATTACGTTAAACAAGGAGTCGTTGATGATAACCAGCATTTTGTTCATGTATTTGCTGTATAGTGGCTGAATAATGAGACCCTCTCTTCATTTCTACCTTGCATGCATCAACCTTTCGTTGTAACAACTCATTCACACTTAATGAACAACAAAATAGGTTGTTTGTTCACAATAGTTAATATATTCATAGCAGCAAACACTTTTACACTCCCTTTTAAGCAGCAATTTGTTTAGTTTTGTAAAACAAGGAGTCTTTGATGATGACGAGTATTTTGTTGATGTATTTGTTGTATAATGGCTGAATAATGAGACTCTCTCTTCATTTTTTCCTTGCAAGCATCAACCTTTTGTTGCAACAACTCATTGACAGTTAATATATTCATGGCTTGTAAGAAATGCCAGTGATCATCAATGACACCTTGTTTAATGAAATTCAATTGGTTTGAAGCTCCAAAGGGGTATAGATGTGCTTGTTTCCATGAATATAGTGCTTGTTTTCAGTATAGAAGTGACTTTGAATATCAATAAGTGTGAATATGTTATGACAACAAAAGATGGAGGCTTTTGAGGAGGAAAGGAAGGCATGGTCTCATTATTCAGCAATTAAGAAGAGATTACTTGTAAAAAATGCTAGTGATCATCCAAGACACCTTGTTTAATGAAATTCAATGGGTTTGAAGTTCCAAAGGAGTATAAATGTGCTTGTTTCCATGAATATAGAGTTTGTTTTTGGTATAGAAGTGACTTTCAAGATCCATAAGTGTGAATGGGTTATGACAACAAAAAATGGAGTCTTGAGAGGAGGAAATGAAGCGATGGTCTCTTTATTCAGCAATGAATAACAGAATACTTGTAAGTAATGCTAGTGATATTCAAGGACACCTTGTTTAATGAAATTCAATGGGTTTGAAGTTCCAAAGGAGTACAGATGTGCTTGTTTCCATGAATATAGTGCTGGTTTTTGATATAGAAGCGAATTTCAAGATCCATAAGTGTGAATGTGTTATGAGAACAATAAATGGAGGCCTGAAAGGAGGAAATGAAGGGATGGTCCCATTATTCAGCAATTAAGTAGAGAATACTTGTAAGAAATGCTAGTGATCATCAAAGACACCTTGTTTAACGAAATTCAATGGGTTTGAAGTTCCAAGGAAGTAAAGATGTGCTTGTTTCCATGAATATACTACTTATTTTTGGTATAGAAGTGATTTCAAAATTCCATAAGTGTGAATGTGCTATTACAACAAAAAATGGAGGCTTCAGCAGAGGAAATGAAGGGAAGGTCTCATTAATCAGCAATTAAGAAGAGGATACTTGTAAGAAATGCTATTGGTCATCAAGGACACCTTGTTTAACGAAATTAAATGTGTTTGATGTTCCAAAGGAGTAAAGATGTGCTTGTTTCCATGAATATACTTTTTATTTTTGGTATAGAAGTGATTTTAAAATTCCATAAGTGTGAATGTATTATTACGACAAAAAATGGAGGCTTCAGCAGATGAATAAAGTGCTTGTTTTTGGTAAAAAAGTGACTTTCAAGTTCCATAAGTGTGAATGTGTTATGACAACATTAAATGGAGGCCTGAGAGGAGGAAATGAAGGGATGGTCCCATTATTTAGCAATTAAGAAGAGAATACCTGTAAGAAATGCTAGTGATCATTAAGCACACCTTGTTGATTGAAATTCAATGGGTTGGTGTTCCAAAGGGGTATAGATGTGCTTGTTTCCATGAATATACTGGTTCTTTTTGCTATAGAAGCGATTTTCAAGTTCCATAAGTATGAATGTGTTATTACAACAAAAAATGGAGCCTTGGGAGGAGCAAATGAGAGGATGGTCTAATTATCCAGCAACTAAGAAGAGAATACTTGTAAAAAATGCTAATGATCATCAAGGACAACTTGTTTAATGAAATTCAATGGGTTTGATGTTCCAAAGGAGTATAGATGTGCTTGTTTCCATTAATATACTGGTTCTTTTTGGTATAGAAGAGATTTTCAAGTTCCATAAGTGTGAATGTGCTATTACAAGAAGAAATGGAGCCTTGAGAGGACAAAATGAAGGGATGGTCTCATTATTCAACAATTAAGAAGTGAATACTTGTAAGAAATGCTAATGATCATCAAGGACACCTTGTTGAATGAAATTCAATGGGTTTGATGTTCCAAAGGAGTATAGATGTGCTTTTTTCCAGGAATATAGTGCTTGCTTTTGTTATAGAAGCGACTTTCAAGATCTACAAGTCTGAATGTGTTATGACAACAAAAAAGGGAGGTTTGAGGGGAGGAAATGAATGGATGGTCTCATTATTCAGCATTTAAGAAGAGAATACTTGTAGGAAATGCTAGTGATCATCAACGACACCTTGTTTAATGAAATTCAATGGGTTTGAAGTTCCAAAGGAGTATAGATGTGCTTGTTTCCATGAATATAGTGCTGGTTTTTGGTATAGAAGCGACTTGCAAGATCCATAAGTGTGAATGTGTTATTACAACAAAAAATGGAGGCTTCAGCAGAGGAAATAAAGGGATGGTCCCATTAGTCAGCAATTAAGAAGAGAATAGTTGTAAGAAATGCTAGTGATCATCAAGGACACCTTGTTTAATGAAATTCAATGGGTTTGAAGTTCCAAAGGAGTATAGATGTGCTTGTTTCCATGAATATAGTGCTTGTTTTTGGTATAGAAGCGACTTTTAAGATCCATAAGTGTGCATGTGCTATGACAACAATAAAAGGAGGCTTCAGAGGAGGAAATGAAGGGACGGTCCCATTATTTAGCAATTAAGATGAGAATACTTGTAATAAATGCTAGTGATCATCAAGGACACCTTGTGGATTGAAATTCAATGGGTTGGTGTTAGAAAGGAGTATAGATGTGCTTGTTTCCATGAATATAGTGCTTCTTGTTTGTATCAAAGCAACTTTCAAGTGTAAATGTGTTATGACAACATTAAATGGAGGCCTGAGAGGAGGAAATGAAGGGATGGTCCCATTATTCAGCAATTAAGAAGAGAATACTTGTAAGAAATGCTAATGATCATCAAGGACACCTAGTTTAATGAAATTCAATGTGTTTGGAGTTCCAAGGGAGTAAAGATGTGCTTGTTTCAATGAATATAGTGCTTGTTTTTGGTATAGAAGCAACTTTTAGGTTCCATAAGTGTGAATGTGTTATGACAACAATAAATGGAGGCCTGAGTGGAGGAAATCAAGGGATGGTCCCATTATACAGCAATTAAGAAGAGAATACTTGTAAGAAATGCTAATAATCATCAAGGACACCTAGTTTAATGAAATTCAATGTGTTTGAAGTTCCAAGGGAGTAAAGATGTGCTTGTTTTGATGAATATAGTGCTTGTTTTTGGCATAGAAGCGACTTTTAAGTTCCATAAGTGTGAATGTGTTATGACAACAATAAATGGAGGCCTGAGAGGAGGAAATGAAGGGATGGTCCCGTTATTCAGCTATTATGATGAGAATACTTGTAATAAATGCTAGTGATCATTGAGGACACCTTGCTGATTGAAATTCAATGTGTTGGTGTTCCACAGGAGTACACATGTGCTTGTTTCTATGAATATACTGGTTCCTTTTGGTATAAAAGTGATTTTCAAGTTCCATAAGTATGAATGTGTTATTACAACAAAAAATGGAGCCTTGGGAGGAGGAAATGAGGGGATGGTCTTATTATTCAGCAATTAAGAAAAGAATACTTGTAAAAAATGCTAATGATCATCAAGGACACCTTGTTTAATGAAATTCAATGGGTTTGATGTTCCAATGGAGTATAGATGTGATTGTTTCCATGAATATACTTGTTCTTTTTGGTATAGAAGCGATTTTCAAGTTCGATAAGTGTGAATGTGCTATTACAACAAAAAATGGAGCCTTGAGAGGAGGAAATGAAGGGATGGTCTCATTTTTCAACAATTAAGAAGAGAATACTTGTAAGAAATGCTAATCATCGTCAAGGACACCTTGTTGAATGAAACTCCATGGGTTTGATGTTCCAAAGGAGAATAGATGTGCTTGTTTCCATGAATATAGAGCTTGTTTTCAGTATAAAAGCGACTTTCAAGATCCATAAGTGTGAATGTGTTATGATAACAATAAATGGTGGCCTAAGAGGAGGAAATGAAGGGATGGTCCCATTATCCAGCAGTTAAGAAGAGAATACTTGTAAGAAATGCTAATGATCATCAAGGACACCTAGTTTAATGAAATTCAATGTGTTTGAAGTTCCAAAGGAGTAAAGATGTGCTTGTTTCGATGAATATAGTGCTTGTTTTTGGTATAGAAGTGACTTTTAAGTTCCATAAGTGTGAATGTGTTATGACAACAATAAATGGAGGCCTGAGAGGAGGAAATGAAGGGATGGTCCCGTTATTCAGCAATTAAGATGAGAATACTTGTAATAAATGCTAGTGATCATCAAGGACACCTTGTTGATTGAAATTCAATGTGTTGGTGTTCCATAGGAGTACACATGGGCTTGTTTCCATGAATATACTGGTTCTTTTTGGTATAGAAGTGATTTTCAAGTTGCATAAGTATGAATGTGTTATTACAACAAAAAATGGAGCTTTGGGAGGAGGAAATGAGGGGATGGTCTTATTATTCAGCAATTAAGAAGAGAATTGATGCGGAAAACCCCAAAAAGACGTGGCTTAGGGACCCAACGCACACAATGAATCAAAGAACAACTAGGAAAGCTAAATTAGAGTTTAATAACACAAACCCTAGACCCAATATTCGAAGGAACACAAACCTAGGGTATTCAAGATGGATATGGACGCCACACTCCAGAAAAGGAAGGAATTGGGAGTGATAAGTTGATTTGAACACCACAAGAAGAATTACCTCTTGATAAGTTTTTTAGTTCTTAAAAGAACCGAGGGAGAAAAACCCTTGCTTTTTATTTCACTTAAAGTTGTCTGATTTCCAAAGCTTATAAGGGGTGCCTATTTATAGGCTTAGATAGCAATCCTAAAGAGGCAAAATTCCTATTTAGGAGAAATCCCTATTTTGGAGGAATTTCAGACTAATTCTAGCACATACAATGAACTCCTATTTAGGAGTGAATGCTATCACTTAGTCTGACCCATTAAGTAGTCCAATTATATTAATTAGGCCTAGGCTCTCTTTAAAACTTGAATTCACACCATTTGAAGCTTAGTTGGCCTGAATGTCCAAAATCAGCCCATTTAGTGCTTCTTTAATCTTTCTAGCCCTAGCTCGTATTATTGGGCCTTCTGGAATGTGCAATGGACCTCTTGCATCAATTGAAGCTCTAGCTTGTGTTATTGGGCCTTCTTGAATGTGCAATGGACTTTTTGCATCCTTTGAAGCCTTCCACCCACCATCTCCACGGTTCTCATCATTCCGCCCCTCCTCAAAAGGATTTGCCTTCGAATCATCACCTACATCAAAAGGGGAAAGGTCAGAAACATTAAATGTTGCACTCATATTATTCTCACGAGGAAGGTCCAACTTATAAGCATTGTCATTAATTCGTGCTAGAACTTGGAAGGGACCATCTCCTCTAGGTTGTAGCTTTAAACGCCTCTGAGCTAGGAATCGTTCATTGTGCATATGCACCTAAACCCAATCACCAGGTTCAAACACCACCTTCTTTCGTCCCTTGTTGACATGGGATGCGTATTGCTCAGTTCGTTTTTCAATATGTTGCCGCACCTTCTCATGCAATTTTTTTATCATGTCAGCTTTGTGTTCACCATCAATGTTGGCATACTCATTGACAGGTATAGGTACCAAATCCAAAAGAGTCAATGGATTAAAACCATATACAATTTCAAATGGAGAGTAGCTAGTAGTAGAATGAACACTCCTATTATATGCAAACTCGACATGTGGTAAACAATCTTCCCATGTTTTCAAATTTGTGTGAATAATAGCACGCAAAAGAGTAGAAAGAGTTCGATTAACTACCTCAGTCTGCCCATTAGTTTGTGGATGACAAGTAGTTGAAAACAATAGCTTAGTACCTAACTTACCCCACAAAGTCTTCCAGAAGTAGCTTAAGAACTTTGTATCCCGGTTTGAAATAATGCTTCGTAGCATGTCATACAAACGTACTACTTCTCTAAAGAATAAATCAGCCACATTGGTTGCATCATCAGTTTTATGGCATGGGATGAAGTGTGTCATCTTTGAAAATCTATCAACAACAACAAATACAGAATCCCTACCCCTTTTTGTTCGTGGCAATCCTAGTACAAAGTCTATGGATAAATCAACCCAGGGATGGCTAGGTATGGGTAAAGGGGTATACAAGCCATGGGGTAAAACTCTAGATTTAGCTTGTTTGCATGTTATGCATTTCTCACATATCCTCTCAACATCTCATTTCATGCGTGGCCAAAAGAAGTGTTCATTTAGGACATCTAGGGTTTTCCTAACTCCGAAATGACCCATTAGACCACCCTCATGAGCTTCTCTTACAACCAACTCCCTTAAAGAACTTATAGGCATGCATAAACGATTTTCCCTAAATAAGAAACCCTTATGCCTATAAAACTTCTCAAAGGCTAACTTCTCACATGCTCCATATATGTTAGCAAAGTCTGGATCATTCATATATAAATCTTTAATATGTTCAAATCCTAATAAGTTTGCAGTAAGTATAGAGATAAGGGCATACCTGCGGGATAATGCATCAGCTACCACATTGTCCTTACCTTGTTTATATTTGATGTTGTAGGGAAAGGTCTCAATGAATTCAATCCACTTGGCATGTCTTTTGTTCAACTTTCCTTGTCCCTTCAAGTGCTTCAACGATTCATGGTCAGTATGGATGACAAACTCCTTGGGCCAAAGGTAATGTTGTCATGTCTCCAAAGCCCATACCAATGCATACATTTCTTTATCATAAGTAGGATAATTAAGGCTTGCTCCACTTAGCTTTTCACTAAAGTAAGCAATTGGGCACCTTTCCTGCATCAAAACAGCTCTGATGCCAATACCTGAAGCATCACACTCAATCTCGAAAGCTTTTTCAAAGTTAGGTAAAGCAAGTAGGGGTGCAGAACTTAATTTTTCCTTGATGCAATTAAAAGCCTTGTCTTGGTCACTACCCCACCTAAAACTCGTGTTCTTTTTGATAAGCTCAGTGAGTGGTGCAGCAATGGTGCTAAAGTCCCTAACAAAGCATCTATAGAAACTAGCTAGACCATGAAAGCTACGCACATCACTAATGGACTTAGGTGTAGGCCAATCACGAATTGCCTTAACTTTTTCCTTATCAACCTCAACACCTTCAGAACACACAACATAGCCAAGAAATGTGATCTGATTAGTACAAAAAGAACATTTCTTTAAGTTAGCATACAATTTCTCAGAACGTAAAACATTTACAATAGAACATAAATGATCAAGATGCTCTTCTAGGGTTTTACTATAGACCAAAATATCATCAAAATACATAACCACAAATTTACCAATGAATAGACGCAAAACATGATTCATTAGTCGCATAAAAGTGCTTGGGGCATTAGTGAGACCAAACAGCATAACAAGCCATTCATACAAACCATACTTAGTTTTGAAAGTTGTTTTCCACTCATCTCCCTCTCTCATCCTAATCTAATGATATCCACTTTTCAAATCAATCTTAGAAAAGACACAGGAACCATGCAATTCATCCAACATGTCATCTAATCTAGGTATGGGGTGACGATACTTTACAGTGATTTTGTTGATTGCTCGACGATCAACACACATCCTCCAAGTCCCATCTTTCTAAGGTACAAGTAGGACAGGAACAGCACATGGACTCATGCTTTCCCTCACATATCCTTTGGAAATAAGCTCCTCAACCTGCCTTTGTCTCCTCAGGATTACTCTTATATGCTGGCCAGTTAGGGATGGATGCACCTGGGATGAAATCAATTTGATGCTCAATTCCTCTATTAGGTGGCAATCCACTTGGAATATCATCAGGGAATACATCTTCAAATTCCTGCAATAGAGCAACAACAACACTAGGCAAAGATGGGTCAAACTTGTTAGTGTTAAGATAAGCCTCCTTGTACAGAAGTACGATCATAGGTTGTTTGGCATAGAATGCTCTTTTGACATCACTCCCTTTTGCATAGAAACTTTCTCTTTTCTTCTCTTTCTCTTGTGTCATCACGTTTTCTCCTCTCTTTTCTCTTTTATCAATCTTTCTTTTCTGTTCACTCTCATTTTTAATCCTTAATTGATCCTCATAAGCTTGTTGAGGTGATAATGGTACAAGAGTGACGGGTTTTTCATTCATTACAAAAGAATATCGGTTCTTGAAGCCATTCTTGAAGCCATCATGCATAACTCGCCTATCAAATTGCCATGGTCTTCCTAATAGAATATGGCCTACATGCATAGGTACAACATCACATAAAATTTCATCACGGTACCTTCTGATAGAAAATGATATGAGCACTTGCTTATTTACCTTTACTTCACCACTCTCATTCAACCATTGAAGCTTATATGGCCTAGGATGCTTCATAGTAGGTAAATCCAACTTCTCAACCATAGTTGTGCTAGCAACATTAGTGCAACTCCCACCATCAATAATCATACTACATACCTTATCTTTGATGAGACACCTCATCTGAAAGATGTTATCTCATTGCACCTCATTTTCTTCCTTTACTTGCACATTCAATGCTCTCCTTGTAACAAGAGCTACTCCATTAACTGGATACTCCTCTCTGTCACTTTCACCCTCTGATGATGGCATAGAATCATCATCTGATTCACTTTTAGTTTCAACTTCACCATTATTTCTCAAGATCATTGCACACTTATTTGGACATTGAGATGCAATGTGACCCCTGCCCAAACACTTAAAACATTTAACATCTCTATTTCTACTTGGTTGGGGGTCAAAATTACCTGCCTCCTTGCTAGAACCCACATTCTTGTACTTGGATATCTCAGCTTTGGACTTGTAGTTGGTCATCTCGTCCCTTTTATTCCAATTTGGCTTCCAAGATAAGGTAGATCCTGAGTTCTGCCCAAACCATGTGGAACCCTTTCGTTTGAGTTGCCTTTCAACTTTCATGGCCATGTGCACCATGTCTTCTAATTCCACATAGTGTTGCAATTCAACCACGTTTGCTATGTCCCTATTTAGCCCTTGTAGAAATCAAGCCATGGTTGCTTCTCTATCTTCTTCTACATTCGCCCGAATCATGGTAATCTCCATCTCCTTGTGGTATTCCTCCACATTTTTGGTGCCCTGAGTGAGCCCTTGCAGCCTTTGGTATAGCTCCTTGTAATAGTGATTAGGGACAAACCTCCTCCTCATGATAGCCTTCATCTCCTCCCATGTATCAATAGGCCACTCATGATTCCTTCTCCTAGTCAAAACAAGTTGATCCCACCAAATAATAGCATAATCAGTGAATTCAACTGCAGCAAGCTTTACCTTTTTCTCCTCGGAATAGTTATGGTAGTCAAAAACCAATTCAACCTTCTTCTCCCATTCTAGGTATGCATCAGGATCATTCTTACCTTAGAATGGAGGAATTGTCATTTTAATACTGCCCAAATTATGGTCATAGGTGCCTTGCCTCCCAAATTCTCTTCGATCCCTTTTATTGTTAGCAGTTCAGACCACAGTAGTTTGATCATCAATTTCATCATCTTCTACATCATCTTCATGGTCATAGGCACGTCTCAACTGCCTTCTTGCTTTAGGAGCCTCATACTCCCCATGCCTCCTTTGCAACTCTGCTATAGTATTAGATTGCTCCTCCATCGTCTCCCTCATATCATCAAATCTGGTATTCATACGCTCAAATTGTTGTTGCATAGCTTTGATCATGAAGGACACATCACCAGCTCCCTCCTGAGCTACACCTTTGTCTTTAGATGTCATAGTATTACTTCTACACAAAATAATAAGATACCTCATAGAGCACTCCCTCACGTGCTTCACTCAAAAGAAGGTGTCACACTCCCTCGTGTTTACACTCTTTATGGCTTTTTCTTTATATGAACTTTCACTCTTGCCTTTTACCACTCGGATTTTTCCTTTCAGCTCTATAAAGAACTAAACAAGGTAAATCAAGAGTATTGATTTTGAACAGAATAAGATAAATGGCATAGAATTGAACAAATTGGAGAACAAGGAATCAAAAAAAACGAAAAAGGATATCAAGGCAAATGAATTTAATGAACTAAACTCATAAAAAGAATCAAGATAGGGGAAGTTAAATTTAGAGGACAAACTTGGGTAACAAGATAGGAAAATGGATGGCAGAATTGGAGTTGAGCAAGAAAACTTTGTTATTATTGTGGCCAATATGACCAAACTGTTAACTTTATCAATAACTTGAATTTGATGTTTCCTTTCTTTTCTTCTTTTTCTTTTTCTTTTTCTTTTTCTTTTTCTTTTTTTTCATTGATCCTTCTTTTTGTTTTTTTTTTCTTTTTTTCTTTTGCTCAACACAAAACAACAGTAAAACACTTAGATACAGCAATTGGAATTGAAATTAGCACGTTGAGAAGGATTGCAAACAAACAGATTTGTGCATTTGAATTGTAATGCACAGAATAGACAAATTGAATCGAGATAAATAAATCACAAGGTAGAAAATTGAAGAGTGAGTGGATTCAACCTGATTTAGAGCCAAGCTCTGATACCAATTGATGTAGAAAACCCCAAAAAGACGTGGCTTAGGGACCCAACGCACACAATGAATCAAAGAACAACCAGGAAAGCTAAATCAGAGTTTAATAACACAAACCCTAGACCCAATATTCAAAGGAACACGAACCTAGGGTATTCAAGATGGATATGGACGCCACACTCTAGAAAAGGAAGGAATTGGGAGTGATAAGTCGATTTGAACGCCACAAGAAGAATTACCTCTTGATAAGTTCTTTAGTTCTTAAAAGAACCGAGGGGGAAAAACCCTTGCTTTTTATTTCACTCAAAGTTGTCTGATTTCCAAAGCTTACAAGGGGTGCCTATTTATAGGCTTAGATAGCAATCCTAAAGAGGCAAAATTCCTATTTAGGAGAAATCCCTATTTTGGAGGAATTTTGGACTAATTCCAGCACATACAATGAACTCCTATTTAGGAGTGAATGCTATCACTTAGTCTGACCCATTAAGTAGTCTAATTATATTAATTAGGCCTAGGCTCTCTTTAAAACTTGAATTCGCACCATTTGAAGCTTGGTTCGCCTGAATGTTCAGAATCAGCCCATTTAGTGCTTCTTTAATCTTTCTAGCCCTAGCTCGTGTTATTGGCCCTTTTGGAATGTGGAATGGACCTCTTGCATCAATTGAAGCTCTAGCTTGTGTTATTGGACCTTCTTGAATGTGCAATGGACTTTTTGCATCCTTTGAAGCCTTCCACCCATCATCTCCACGGTTCTCATCAAGAATACTTGTAAAAAATGCTAATGATCATCAAGGACACCATGTTTAATGAAATTCAATGGGTTTGATGTTCCAAAGGAGTATAGATGTGCTTGTTTCCATGAATATACCTGTTCTTTTTGGTATAGAAGCGATTTTCAAGTTCCATAAGTGTGAATGTGCTATTACAACAAAAAATGGAGCCTTGAGAGGAGGAAATGAAGGGATGGTCTCATTTTTCAACAATTAAGAAGAGAATACTTGTAAGAAATGCTAATGATCATCAAGGACACCTTGTTGAATGAAATTCCATGGGTTTGATGTTCCAAAGGAGTATAGATGTGCTTGTTTCCATGAATATAGTGCTTGTTTTTGGTATAGAAGCGACGTTCAAGATCCATAAGTGTGAATGTGTTATGACAACAATAAATGGAGGCCTGAGAAGAGGAAAAGAAGGGATGGTTCCATTATTCAGCAATTAAGAAGAGAATACTTGTAAGAAATGCTAGTGATCACCAAGGACACCTTGTTGAATAAAATTCAATGGACTGGTGTTCCAAAGGAGTATAGATGTGCTTGATTCCATGAATATACTGGTTCTTTTTGGTATAGAAGCGATTTTCAAGTTCCATAGGTGCGAATGTGCTATTGCAACAAAAAATGGAGCCTTGAGAGGAGGAAATGAGGGGATGGTCACATTATTCAGGAATTAAGAAGAGAATACATGTAAGAAACGCTAGTGATCACCAAGGACACCTTGTTTGATGAAATTCAATGGGTTTGAAGTTCCAAAGCAGTATAGATGTGCTTGTTTCCATGAATATAGTGATTTTTTGCTATGAAAGCGATTTTCAAGATCCATAAATGTGAATATGTTATTACAACAAAAAATGGAGCCTTGGGAGGAGGAAATGAGGGGATGGTCTTATTATTCAGCAATTAAGAAAAGAATACTTGTAAAAAATGCCAATGATCATCAAGGACACCTTGTTTAATGAAATTCAATGGGTTTGAAGTTCCAAAGGAGTAAAGATGTGCTTGTTTCCATGAATATAGTGTTTGTTTTTGGTATATAAATGACTTTGAAGATCCATAAGTGTGAATGTGCTATGACAACAAAAAATGGAGGCTTTTGAGGAGGAAATGAAGGGATGGTCTCATTATTCAGCAATTAACAAGAGATTACTTGTAAGAAATGCTACTAATCATCAAAGACACCTTGTTTAATGAAATTCAATGGGTTTGAAGTTCCAACAAAGTATAGATGTACTTGTTTCCATGAATATAATGCTTGTTTTTGGTATGGAAGCAATTTTCAAGATTCGTAAGTGTGAATGTGTTGTTACAACAAAAAATGGAGCCTTGAGAAGAGGGAATGAGGGGATGGTCTCATTATTCCACAATTAAGAAAAGAATACTAGTAAGAAATGCTAGTGACCATCCATGACACCTTGTTTAATGAAATTTAATGGGCTTGATGTTCCACAGGAGTATTGATGTGCTTGTTTCCATGAATATAGTGCATGTTTTTGGTATAAAAGCGATTTTAAAGTTCCATCAGTGTAAATGTGTTATGATTACAAACAATGGAGGCTTGAGAGGCGGAAATGAAGGGATGGTCCGATTATTCAGCAGTTAAGCAAAGAGTACTTGTAAGAAATGCTAATGATCATCAAGGACTCATTGTTTAATGAAATTCAGTGGGTTTGATGTTCCAAAGGAGTATAAATGTGCTTGTTTCCATGAATGTACTACTTCTTTTTCATATTGAAGCGATTTTCAAGATCCATAGGTGTGAATGTGTTATTACAATAGAAAATAGAGCCTTGAGAGGAGGAAATGAGGAGATGGTCCCATTATTCAGCAATGAAGAAGAGAATACTTGTAAGAAATGCTAGTGATCATCAAGGACACCTTGTGGATTGAAATTCAATGGGTTGGTGTTATAAAAGAGTATAGATGTGCTTGTTTCCATGAATATAGTGCTTCTTTTTCGTATCAAAGCGTCTTTCAAGATCCATAAGTGTGAATGTGTTATGACAACATTAAATGGAGGCCTGAGAGGAGGAAATGAAGGGATGATCCCATTATTCAGAATTAAGACGAGAATACTTGTAAGAAATGCTAGTGATCATCAAGGACACCTAGTTTAATGAAATTCAATGTGTTTGAAGTTCCAGGGGAGTAAAGATGTGCTTGTTTCAATGAATATAGTGCTTGTTTTTGGTATAGAAGCGACTTTTAAGTTCCATAAGTGTGAATGTGTTATGACAACAATAAATGGAGGCCTCAGCAGACGAAATGAAGGGATGGTACCATTATACAGCAATTAAGAAGAGAATACCTGTAAGAAATGCTAATGATCATCAAGGACACCTAGTTTAATGAAATTCAATGTGTTTGAAGTTCCAAGGGTGTAAAGATGTGCTTGTTTCGATGAATATAGTGCTTGTTTTTGGTATAGAAGCGACTTTTAAATTCCATAAGTGTGAATGTGTTATGACAACAATAAATGGAGGCCTGAGAGGAGGAAATGAAGGGATGGTCCCGTTATTCAGCAATTAAGATGAGAATACTTGTAATAAATGCTAGTGATCATCAAGGACACCTTGTTGATTGAAATTCAGTGTGTTGGTGTTCCATAGGAGTACACATGTGCTTGTTTCCATGAATATACTGGTTCTTTTTGGTATATAAGTGATTTTCAAGTTCCATAAGTATGAATGTGTTATTACAACAAAAAATGGAGCCTTGGGAGGGGAAATGAGGGGATGGTCTTATTATTCAGCAATTAAGAAGAGAATACTTGTAAAAAATGCTAATGATCATCAAGGACACCTTGTTTAATGAAATTCAATGTGTTTGAAGTTCCAAAGGAGTATAGATGTGCTTGTTTCCATGAATGTAGTGCAGGTTTTTGGTATAGAAGCGACTTGCAAGATCCATAAGTGTGAATGTGTTATTACAACAAAAAATGGAGGCTTCAGCGGAGGAAATGAAGGGATGGTCCCATTATTCAGCAATTAAGAAGAGAATACTTGTAAGAAATGCAAGTGATTGTCAAGGACACCTTGTTTAATGAAATTCAATGGGTTTGAAGTACCAAAGGAGTATAGATGTGCTTGTTTCCATGAATATAGTGCTTGTTTTTGGTATAGAAGCAACGATCAAGATACATAAGTGTGAATGTGTTATGACAACAAAAAATGAAGGCTATTGAGGAGGAAACGAATGGATGGTCTCATTATTCAGCAACTAAGAAGAGATTACTTGTAAGAAACACTAGTGATCATCAAAGACACCTTGTTTAATGAAATTCAATGGGTTTGAAGTTCCAAAGGAGTATAGATGTGTCTGGTTCCATGAATATACTGCTTCTTTTTGGTATAGAAGCGATTTTCAATATCCATAAGTGTGAGAGTGGTATTACAACAACAAATGGAGCCTTGAGAGGAGGAAATGAGGGGATGGTCTCATTCTTCAGCAATTAAGAAGAGAATACTTGTAAGAAATGCTAATGATCATCAAGGACACCTTGTTTAATCAAATTCAATGGGTTTGATGTTCCAAAGGAGTATAGATGTGCTTGTTTCCATGAATATACTGCTTCTTATTGGTATAGAAGCGATTTTCAAGTTCCATAAGTGTGAATGTGTTATTACAACAAAAAATGGAGCCGAGAGAGGAGGAATTGAAGGGATGGTCTCATTATTCAGCAAATAAGAAGAGAATACTTGTAAGAAATGCTAATGATCATCGAGGACAATTTATTTAATGAAATTCACTGGGTTTTATGTTCCAAAGGAGTATAGATGTGCTTGTGTCTATGAATATACTGATTCTTTTTGGTATAGAAGCGATTTTCAAGATCCATAAGTGTGAATGTGTTATTACAACAAAAAATGGAGGCTTGAGAGGAGGAAATGAAGGGATGATCTCATTATTCAGCAATTAAGAAGAGAATACTTGTAGGAAATGCTAATTATCATCAAGGACACCTTGTTTAATGAAATTCAATGGGTTTGATATCCCAAAGGAGTATAGATGTGCTTGTTTCTATGAATATGCTGCTTCTTTTTGGTATAGAAGCGATTTCCAAGATCCTTAACTGTGAAGGTGTTATTACAACAAAAAATGGAGGCTTGCGAGGAGGAAATGAGGGGTTGATCTCATTATTCAGCAATTAAGAAGAGAATACTTGTAAGAAATGCTAATGACCATCAAGGACACCTTGTTTAATGAAATTCAATGGGTTTGATGTTCCAAAGGAGTATAGATGTGCTTGTTTCCATGAATATACTGGTTCTTTTTGGTATCGAAGCGATTTTCAAGTTCCATAAGTGCGAATGTGTTATTACAACAAAAAATGGACTGTTGAGAGGAGGAAATGAGAGGATGATCTCATTATTCAGCAATTAAGAAAAGAATACTTGTAAGAAAAGCTAATGATCTTCAAGGACACCTTGTTTGATGAAAGTCAACGGGTTTGATGTTCCAAAGGAGTATAGATGTGCTTGTTTCCATGAATATACTGGTTCTTTTTGGTATAGAAGCGATTTTCAAGTTCCATAAGTGTGAATGTGTTATTACAACAAAAAATGGACTGTTGAGAGGAGGAAATGAGAGGATGATCTCATTATTCAGCAATTAAGAAAAGAATACTTGTAAGAAAAGCTAATGATCTTCAAGGACACCTTGTTTGATGAAAGTCAACGGGTTTGATGTTCCAAAGGAGTATAGATGTGCTTGTTTCCATGAATAAACTGGCTTTATTTGGCATAGAAGCTATTTTTAAGTTCCTTAAGTGTGAATGTGTTATTACAACAAAAAATGGAGTGTTGAGAGGAGGAAATGAGCGGATGATCTGATTATTCAGCAATTAAGAAGAGAATACTTGTAAGAAAGGCTAATTTTCATCAAGGACACCTTGTTTAATGAAATTCAATGGGTTTGATGCTCCAAAGGAGTATCGATGTGCTTGTTTCTTTGAATATGCTGCTTCTTTTTGGTATAGAAGCGATTTCCAAGATCCTTAAATGTGAAGGTGTTATTACAACAAAAAATGGAGGCTTGCAAGCAGGAAATGAGGGGATGATCTCATTATTCACCAATTAAGAAGAGAATACTTGTAAGAAATGCTAATGATCATCAAGGACGCCTTATTTAATGAAATTCACTGAGTTTGATGTTCCAAAGGAGTATAGGTGTGCTCATGTCTATGAATATACTGCTTCTTTTTGGTATAGAAGCGATTTTCAAGTTTGATAAGTATGAATGTGTTATTACAACAAAAAATGGAGTGTTGAGAGGAGGAAATGAGGGGATGATCTCATTATTCAGCAATTAGGAAGAGAATACATGTAAGAAATGTTAGTGATCATCAAGGACACCTTGTTTAATGAAATTCAATGGGTTTGATGTTCCAAAGGAGTATAGATGTGCTTGTTTCTATGAATATACTGCTTCTTTTTGGTATAGAAGCAATTTCCAAGATCCTTATGTGTGAATGTCTTATTAGAACAAGAAATGGATCCTTAAGAGGAGGAAACAAGGGGATGATCTCATTCTTCGGAAATTAAGAGGAGAATACATGTAAGAAATGCTAATGATCATCAAGAACACCTTGTTTAATGAAATTCAATGGGTTTGATGTTCCAAAGGTGTATAGATGTACTTGTTTCCATGAATATAGTGCTTGTTTTCAGTATAGAAGCGACTTTCAAGATCCTTAGGTGTGAATGTGTTATTACAGCAAAAAATGGAGTGTTGAGAGGAGGAATTGAGGGGATGATCTCATTATTCAGTGATTAAGAAGAGAATACTTGAAAGAAATGCTAGTGATCATCAAGGACTCCTTGTTTAATGAAATTCAATGGGTTTGAAGTTCCAAAGGGGATTAGATGTGCTTGTTTCCGTGAATATACCGCTTCTTTTTGGTGTGGAAGCGATTTTCAAGATTCATAAATGTGAATGTGTTATTACAACAAAAAATGGAGGCTTGAGAGGAGGAAATGAGGGGATGATCTCATTATTCAGCAATTAAGAAGAGAATAGTTGTAAGAAATGCTAATGATCATCAAGGATACCTTGTTTAATGAAATTCAATGGGTTTGATGTTCCAAAGGAGTATTGATATGCCTGTTTCCTGGAATATACTGCTTGTTTTTGGTATAGTGGCGATTTCTAAGATCCTTAAGTGTGAATGTGTTATTATAAGAAGAAATGGAGGCTTGAGAGGAGGAAATGAAGGGATGGTCTCATTATTCAGCAATTAAGAAGAGAATACTAGGAAGAAATGCTAGTGATCATCAAGGACTCCTTGTTTAATGAAATTCAATGGGTTTGAAGTTCCAAAGGAGTATAAATGTGCTTGTTTCCATGAATATAGTGATTGTTTTTGGTTTGGAAGCAATTTTCAAGATCAATAAGTGTGAATGAGTTATTACAACAAAAAAAGGAGGCTTGAGAGGAGGAAATGAGGGGATGATCTCGTTATTCAGCAATGAAGAAGAGAATACTTGTAAGAAATGCTAGTGATCATCAAGGACTCCATGTTTAATGAAATTCAATGGGTTTGAAGTTCCAAAGGTCCATAGATGTGCTTGTTTCCATGAATATACCGCTTCTTTTTGGTATGGAAGCGATTTTCAAGATCCATATGTGTGAATGTGTTATTACAACAAGAAATGGAGGCTTGAGAGGAGGAAATGAGGGGATGGTGTCCTTCTTTAGCAATTAAGAAGAAAATACTTGTAGGAAATCCTAGTGATCATCAAGGACTCCTTGTTTAATGAAATTCAATGGGTTTGAAGTTCCAAAGAAGTATAGATGTGCTTGTTTCCATGAATATACCGCTTCTTTTTGGTATGGAAGCGATTTTCAACATCCATAAGTGTGAATGTGTTATTACAACAAAAAATGGATGCTTAAGAGGAGGAAATGAGGGGATGGTTGCTTTAGTCAGTAATTAAGAAGAGAATACTTGTAGGAAATGCTAGTGATCATCAAGGACACCATGTTTAATGAAATTGAATGGATTTGATGTTTCAAAGGAGCATAGGTGTCCTTGTTTCCACGAATATTTTGGTTCTTTTTGGTATAGAAGTGATTTTCAAGTTCCAAGTGTGGAGGTGTTATTACAACAAAAAATGGAGGCTTGAGAGGAGGAAATGAGGGGATGATCTCATTATTTGGCAATTAAAGTGAGAATACTTGAAAGAAATGCTAGTGATCATTAAGGACCCCTTGTTTAATGAAATTTAATGGGTTTGAAGTTCCAAAAGAGAATAGATGTGCTTGTTTCCATGAATATAGTCCTTTTTGGTGTGGAAATCATTTTCAAGATCCATAAGTGTGAATGTGTTATTACAACAAAAAATGGAGGCTTGAGAGGAGGAAATGAGGGGATGATCTCGTTATTCAGCAATTAAGAAGAGAATACTTGTAAAAAATGCTAGTGATCATGAAGGACCCCTTGTTTAATGAAATTCAATGGGTTTGATGTTCCAAAGGAGCATTGATGTGGTTGTTTCCTTGAATATACCGCTTCTTTTTGGTATAGAAGCGATTTTGAAGTTCCATAAGTGTGAATGTGTTATTACAACAAAAAATGGAGGCTTGAGAGGAGGAAATGAGGGGATGATCTCATTATTCAGCAATTAAGGTGAGAATACTTGTAAGAAATGCTAGTGATCATTAAGGACCCCTTGTTTAATGAAATTCAATGGGTTTGAAGTTCCAAGAGAGAATAGATGTGCTTGTTTCCATGAATATAGTCCTTCTTTTTGGTGTGGAAATGATTTTCAAGATCCATAAGTGTGAATGTGTTATTACAACAAAAAATGGAGGCTTGAGAGGAGGAAATGAGGGGATGATCTCGTTATTCAGCAATTAAGGAGAGAATACTTGTAAGAAATGCTAGTGATCATGAAGGACCCCTTGTTTAATGAAATTCAATGGGTTTGATGTTCCAAAGGAGCATTGATGTGGTTGTTTCCTTGAATATACTTCTTCTTTTTGGTATCGACGCGATTTTCAAGATCTATAAGGGTGAATGTGTTATTACTACAAAAAATGGAGTGTTGAGATGATCTCATTATTCAGCAATCATGAAGAGAATACTTGTAAGAAATGCTAATGATCATTTGTTTAATGAAATTCAATGGGTTTGATCTTCCAAAGGAGTAAAGATGTGCTTGTTTCCATGAATATACCGCTTCTTTTTGGTATGCAAGCGATTTTCAAGATCCATAAGTGTGAATATGTTATTACAACAAGAAATGGAGGCTTGAGAGGAGGAAATGAGGGTATGGTCCCATTATTCAGCAACTAAGAAGAGAATACTTGTAAGAAATGTTAGTGATCACCAAGGACACCTTGTTTAATGAAATTGAATGGATTTGATGTTCCAAAGGAGCATAGATGTGCTTGTTTCCACGAATATAGTGGTTCCTTTTGGTATAGAAGCGATTTTCAAGTTCTATAAGTGTGAATGTGTTATTACAACAAAAAATGGAGCCTTGAGTGGAGGAAATGAAGGGATAGTCGCTTTAGTCAGCAACTAAGAAGACAATAGTTGTAAGAAATGCTAGTCATCATCAAGGACTCCTTCATTAATGAAATTCAATGGGTTTTAAGTTCCAAAGGAGTATGGGTGTGCTTGTTTCCAAGAATATACTGGTCCGTTTTGGTATAGAAGCGATTTTCAAGTTCCATAAGTGTGAATGTGTTATTACAACAAAACATGGAGCCTTGAGAGTAGGAAATGAAGGGATGGTCTCTTTCGTCAGGAATTAACAAGAGAATACTTGTAAGAAATGCTAGTGATCATCAAGGACACCTTGTTTAATGAAATTCAATGGGTTTCAAGTTCCAAAGTAGTATAGGTGAGCTTGTTTCCATGAATATACTGCTTCTTTTTGCTATGGAAGTGATTTTGATGATCCATAAGTGTAAATGCGTTATTACAACAAAAAATGGAGGCTTGAGAGGAGGAAATGAGGGGATGGTCTCATTACTCAGCCATTAAGAAGACAATACTTGTAAGAAATGCTACTGATCATCAAGGACTCCTTGTTTAATGAAATTCAATGGCTTTGATGTTCTGAAGGAGCATAGATGTGGTTGTTTCCACGACTATGCTTCTTGTTTTTGGTATGGAAGCGATTTTCAAGATCAATAAGGTTGAATGTGTTATTACTACAAAAAATGAAGTGGTGAGAGGAGGAAATAAGGGGACGGTCTCATTATGCAGCAATTAAGAAGAGGATACTTGTAAGAAATGCTATTGATCATCAAGGACACCTTGTTTAATGAAATTCAAAGGCTTTGAAGTTCCAAAGGAGTATAGATGTGCTTGTTTCCATAAATATACCGGTTCTTTTTGGTATGGAAGTGATTTTCAAAATCCATAAGTGTGAATGTGTTATTACAACAAAAAATGGAGGCTTGGGAGGAGGAAATGAGGGGATGGTCTCATTTTTCAGCAAGTAAGAAGAGAATACTTGTAAGAAATGCTAGTGATCATCAAGGACTCCTTGTTTAGTGAAATTCAGTGGGGTTGATGTTCCAAAGGAGCATAGATGTGCTTGTTTCCAAGAATATACTAGTTCTTTTTGGTATAGAAGCAATTTTCATGTTCCATAAGTGTGAATGTCTTATTACAACAAAAAATGGAGTGTTGAGAGGAGGAAATGAGGGGATGATCTCATTATTCAGCAATTAAGAAGAGAATACTTGTAAGAAATGCTAGTGATCTCCAAGGACCCCTTGTTTAATGAAATTCAATAGGTTTGATGTTCCAAAGGAGCATAGATGTGGTTGTTTCCATGAATATACTTCTTCTTTTTGGTATGGAAGCAATTTTGAAGATCCATAAGTGTGAATGTCTTATTACAACAAAAAATGGAGCGTTGAGAGGAAGAAATGAGGGGATAGTCTCATTATTCAACAATTAAGAAGAGAATACTTGTAAGTAATGCTAGTGATCATCAAGAACTCCTTATTTAATGAAATTGAATGGGTTTGATGTTCCAAAGGAGCATGGATGTGCTTGTTTTCATGAATATACTAGTTCCTTTTGGTATTGAAGCGATTTTCAAGATCCATAAGTGTGAATGTATTATTACCACAAAAAATGGAGGCTTGAGGGGAGGAAATGAGGGGATGGTCTCTTTATTCAGCAATTAAGAAGAGAATACTTGTAAGAAATGCTAGTGATCGTCAAGGACTCCTTCTTTAATGAAATTCAATGGGTTTGATGTTCCAACGGAGCATAATTATTTAGATAATTAGGAATAATCAATCTAGTTTAAAAACTAAAACTATATAGCTTTCTATTAAAGAGCTTAAAGCTAAAATAAATCAATTAAAAATTAAAATTAAATGGTTAAAAGAAAAAGTATTAGTTCAAGAGTTAATGTTTAATAAGATAAAAAATCCTTTAGACATTCCATACACCTCTTTAAAAGAGGAATTAAGTACTCTTCAATATGTAAATATTATTGATAAGGTTGTTACCCATAAATGACATACTAAGATTACAGTCATAATCAATAAAGAATATATTTTTTTGCTATTGCCTTAATAGATTTAGCATTGATATGAATTGTATTAATGAGAGAATAATTCTTTTAAAATACTTTTTAAAAACAACAAAAGTATTAAACATTCTGACAAAAGTAAATTTGTTATTATATGCAATGAAGGAATTCACATAGAAATTTCTTTTGTATTTGTTAAGAATCTATCTCAAAATATTATGTTGAAAAGTCCCTTCTTAGTGATCAAGAGATTTTCACAAAGGTAAATGGAAAACTTATTTGTTTTAAATTTATACTTACCCCTCAATATAGGGAGATAAATTTATTTCAAAAAGCAATCAAAAGAAAGAGAGATTTATTCAATCTCTTCAAAGGAAAGTGAAAAATAAATATCTATAAAACAATATTAATATTCCCATTATTTAAGTTAAAATATAGAAAATATAGGAAAAATTATAAATATTGGATTTTGTGAAAATTTCTATAGCTTTTTGGGAAATTTCTATAGCTTTTTAGAATAGGAAGAAGCATGTAGTATAATTATTGTATGAGATGACTTTTAATAAAACATAAATACCTACAAAGGCTACACTCATAGCTATAGGACTAAGGTATTTGGAAATTTGTAAAAATAAAATAAATGATCTTTTAAAGAAAGGGTTTATTCAAAAAAGTAATAGTTCTTAGAGTTGTCTAGTATTTTATGTAGAAAATGCTATAGAATTAGAAAGAAAAGTACCCAAGTTAGTTATTAACTATAATTTTTTAAATAAGGCATTAAGATGAATAAGATATCTTATACCTAACAAAAAAGATTTGCTTAATAAACTTTATGAAACCCAAATATTTTCAAATTTTGATATAAAATCTAGTCATTGGCAAATCTAAATTCATAAGAAGGATAAATATAAAATTACATATATAGTTTGATTTAGACACTACGAGTGAAATGTGATGCATTTTGGGTTAAAAGATATACCCTTTGAATTTTAGGAAATTATGAATAAAATATTTAATACTTATTCAACATTTATTATTATTTATAATGGTGATGTATTAGTATTATCTAATGCCATCGAGCAACATTTCAAGCATTTGATCCTTTTCTTAAAGATTATTGAAAAAGTTGGTCTAGCATTATCTATTAAAAAGATGAAGTTATTTCAAACCAAAATTAGGTTGCTTGGGCACTTCATTGAAAATAAAAATACTTTTTCCATTGATCAAGTAATTGAGTTTGTCTTTAAGTTTCCTAATAATATAAAGGACAAATAATAGTTGTATTGATTTTTAAGATGACTAAATTATATTTCATAATTTTATAATAGTCTAACTTATGATGCTAAACCTTTTTTTTGAAAGATTACAGAAAAATCTACTAGATTGACTAAATGAGCATACGAAGGCAATTAAGAAAATTAAAATAAAATCAAAAGAAATGCTATATCTAAACCTTTTTAATTTTGATACTTTTAAAATAGTTGAAACTAATGCATCAAATAAAAGATATAAAGGAATCCTTAAGCAAAAGATTGATTCTAAAGAATAGTTTGTTCACTTCACTTCAAAAGTTTAGAGAGGAGTTAGAGATAATTATTCTATTATAAAGAAAGAAATTTTAGTCATTATGCTATACTTTCAAAATTTTGAAAGCAATTTGTTAAATAAAAAATTTCTGTTAAGAATAAATTGTTAGGGAGTAAAGGATGTCATTATTAAAGATGTTCAGAATATCGCTTCTAAACAAATCTTTTCTTGATGACAAGGAATTTTATTGGTGTTTAAATTTGGAATTGAGTTTATTATAAGAAATCCAAATTTTCTACCTAATTTTTTGACTCATAAGTTTTTACAGGGAAATATGTTATAAGTAAGAGACCTCTCATATAAGGACCTTAATCCCTTACAAAGTTAGTTAATTCACTAACTAAAGATGTAAAATCAAACGAAGTTAGTAAACTTCACAATGATGCTTATGAGTAAGTTTTGGATAAATCCTCAACTTAACTTTTATTTCCAAAGCACATAGATTTTTTATGTGTTGTTAAGAATAATTATACTCAACTGAGACCTTATTAGGTCACTCGATTTTATCTTAAAAAGGATATGTAACAGATATTACACGAAATAAGCTTAGTGGTTATTAAACACATAAAGTGAGGATCTAAATCTAGTTATAACTTTAAATATGGGGCCTACACCAAATTCAAGATAAAGAAAATTCCTTATCCAAAAGATTAGTAAGGTGATCTCTTTGGCTACAAAGATTTGAAAGAGTGGAAGAAGGCTAAATCCTATAATTATTTTAATTATATTGAATTATGAGAAATAACCTTATTATATGAAACTAGGCAAAGAAAATTTAGTTGGTTAATTCAAATATATCTTCCAAAAAATTCAAAAATATTTTTGAATTGGTTTAAAATCTAGTTTTTCAAATGTGGTTTACACCATTTAACCTTACCTCACAAAGTGAGAACTGTTTATGAAGAGTTATATGAAATGAATAAAAAGGTTAAAGACATATTATTAATATTTGTAGTTTCATATCATGTCTCACAGATTAATAAGTGCAATTATACTATAATGGCCAAGTAGATCAATGTTTTGAATGTGGACATTAAGCATGTTTTATGGTTGTTATGAAAGATTAATATTTGATGGTGGGAGAATTTGATTTCTTTGATGATATAGTCTACACTAGCTAAGGAGTTATTTATATAAATAAGGTTAAAACTCCACCACTTAAGCCCACTCCTTGTAATCCAGAAGAGATTTTGGAGACTTCAATACAGTTAATATTAAAAGAGAGATTATTAGAAATGATTGTTGTATTGTTCCAACCCGAACAAGACATGTAAGCTAACTAGGTTAAAAGCAGTTAAAGACACCTTAATAATGACATCATACAAGACTTGCAGGATCAGAATGAGCTGTAAAGATAAAACTACTTTTAGTAGAAAAGTAGTCACAAGACCTATCAGATGACTTTTATTAAAGTTACTTTATAAAAGGACAACTTATGAACAACTTAACTTTATTAATAGTTAAGAACAACTTAACTTTAAAAGAGAGATTCCTTTAATAATAGTTAATACCTTTTCTCTTCTATAAAAAATACCCCTTGATTACTCTTAGGGGCAGGGTCTAATTTGCTTTAGACTCAAGTTCCCCCTCCTTTTCCTCCTCATTCTCCCTGAATCCTTCTTTTTTCTCTACCACTGTAAAATATACACTTGTAACAATGCCTAATCAATGAAAACCTTGTTTTTGTAAGTTAGTTCACTACTTCTTTAAAGCTTTTAAATATTTATAAGTACTGTCATTTTATATCTTTATGCATGTAATTCTCCTTTAAGTTTTATATTATTATGTGATCTTGTGTGCTGCTATGATAGGAAGTTGTAATCAATAAAGAGTATATTTTTTCTACTATTATATCAATAGATTCAGGCACTAATATGAATTGTATCAATGAGAGAATAGTTCCTTCAAAATATTTTTCAAAAACAACAAAAATGTTAAATATTGTTGATAAAAGTAAACTTGTTACAATTTCTATCTTGATAGCTCACAGGATCACACGCTAATATACAACTTAAAGGGGAATTATATGCATAGAGATGTAAAACAACAACACTTATAAATATTTAAAAGTTATAAAAAAGTAATGAATTAGCTTACTTACAAAAACAAAGCTTTCATTAATCAGAACGTCATTACAGGTGCATATTTTATCATAAGAGAGAAGAAAGAATGATACAAGGAGAATAAAGACTGAAGGGAGGAGAGAGAACTCAATTCTAAAGGAAATTAGACTCTACCTCTAGGAGTAACTAAAAGGTCTTTTTATGCAAGAGAAAAGGTATTAACCATTATTGAAGGAATCTCTTTTTTAAAGTAAAGTTGTCCTTGATTCTTTACTTTTATAAAGTAGCTTTAATAAAAGCAATCTGATAGATCTTGTGACTACTTTTCAATTGAAAGTAGTTTTGTCTTTATAGCTCATATAGATCTTGTGAATCTTGCATGAAGTCATCATTGAGGTGTCTTTGATTGCTTTCAACTTAATGTGCTTACAGGTCTTATTTAAATTGGAGCAATGCAGCCCTTATTTCTAATAACCTTTCTTTTGAAATTGTCATCACTTTGTTTGTCCTAACCATGGAACATGCTTAATGTTTGCAGCTATAACATTGGCTTGCTTAGCTCCCACTTGAAAATCCATGGACACGATACCAAATTGCAAACATTAATAATGTGTCTTTAACCTCTTCAATTATTTCATGAAGTTATTTATAAATAGTTCTCACTTTGTGAGGTTGGACTAGATGATGTAGATTCCATTTGAAAAATTATGCTTTAAGCTAATTCAAAATTTTTTCAAATCATTTGGAAAATATACCTAAATGCACCAACTAAATTTCCTTTACCTATTTTTATATAATAAGGCTCTTTCTCATACTTTGATATAATTGAAATAATTATATGATTTAAACTTTTATAACTCTTTCAAATTTTTGTAGTCAGAAAGATCATTTTACCAATCTTTAGGATAAAAAATCTGCTTTATCTTGAATTTGGCTTAGGCCTATTCCCTAAAGTCATATCCAAATCTAGATCTTTGCTTTATATGTTTAATAACAACTAAACCTGTTTTATGTAATATCTGTTGATAGTACAAACAATTCATCATATTGGTATGAGTATGAGGATATATATTATCTTTAAGATAAATCAAGCAACCCTATTAAGTTTCAATTAAGTATAATTATTCTCAACAACACATAAAGAATCTATGTGATTTGAAATTAAAAGATGCGTTATGGATTTATCTAAAACTCACTCATAAATATCATTATGAAATTTATCAATTTCTTTTAAATTTGCATCTTTAACCAATGAATTAACTAACTTTACTAGGACTGAGGTCCTTGTATGAAAGACCTCTTACTTATGATGTATTTCCTTATAAAAAATCATGAGTTAAGAAATCATGTAGAGAATTTGAATTTCCTTAATAAACTTGATATCAAAGTTAAACACCAATAAAATTCCTCACCATTATGCAAAAATTTGTTTGTAAGCAATGTTCTTAAAATATTTAGTAAGAACATTTTTTATTGTCTTACAATCTGTTCTTAACAAAAATTTTTAATTTAACAAATTGTTTTCAAATTTTTGCAAGTACAATGGCTAAAATTTCTTTCTTTATGATAGTAATTAACTTTAACTTTTCTTTAGACTCTTGAAGGGAAGTGAACAAATAGTTCTTTAGAGTTATTTCTTTGCCCAAGGATTCCTCCATATCCTCTATCTAATACATCAATTTCAACTATTTTAAAATATTAGAATGAGAAAAGTTTAAACATGACAGTTCTTTTGATTTTATATTATTTTTTTAACTACTTTTGGATGTTTATTCATTCAATTTGACAAATTTTTTGTAACCTTTCAAAAAGAGGTTTAACATCATAAGTTAAATTCTTATAAAATTCTAAAATATAATTTAAACATCCCAAAAATCTCTACAATTGTTGTATGGAAACAATAGTTCCATTTTCGATAAAGAGCCCAAGGATCAACTTTGGTTTGAAATAATTTCATTTTTTTAGCAGATACTGTTAGACCAACTTTTTCAATAATTTTTAAGAAAAAGATCAAATACTTGAAATGTTGTTTCATATTAGAGAATACTAATACATCATCGATATAAATAATGGTAAATATTGAATAAGCATTAAATATTTTATTTATAATTTTTTGAAACTCTGATAATGAATTTTTTAACCTAGAAGGCATCACATTCCACTTATCATTTTTGAATAAAACTATAAATGTAGTTTTATATTTATCCTTTTAATGAATTTGGATTAGCCAATATGTATATTTTATATCAAATTTTGAAAATATTTACACTTTATGAAGTTTATTAGGCAAATCCTTTTTTGTTAGATATATGATATCTTATTCATTTTAATGCCTTATTTAAATACTTTCTATTAATAACTAACCTTGGTATTCCTCTTTCTAATTTTGTAACTTTTTCTACATAAAATACTGGATAACTCTAAGAGTTATTACTTTTTCTAATAAGTCCTTTTTTTTTTTAAGATATCATTTATTTTATTTTTACAAATCTCCAAATGCCTCAGTCCCATAGCTCTGGGCTAGGTCTTTATAAGTATTTAACTTTCATTAAAAGTCATATCATATGGTAATTGTACTATATGTTTATTCTCACTTCAAAAAGCTATAAGAATTTTTGTACAAACCAATGTTTCTAATTTTTTCTATATTTCTATATTTTAACTTAAATAGCAGGAGTATTAATCTTTAAATATGAATATTTATTTTTTACTTCTTTGAAAAAATTGAATAAATATCTTTTTTTTTGTTACTTTTTGAAGTAAATCTCTTTTTATATTGAGTAAATATAAATTTAAAACTAATAAACTTTTTATCTATCTCTACGAAAATTCCTTGATAACTAATTTTCTGAATAGGATATAGTATATGCATGAAAGAATTTTCCAAAATAACTTCTTAAAATAGGTTCTTAACAAATGCAAAAGAAATTTCTATGCAAATTCTTTCATTGCATGTAACAGCTTATGATAGTTTATATTTAATAACAAGTTTATTTTTATTAGTAGTGTTTAACACTTATGTTATTTTTTAAAAGTATTTTGAAGAAACTATTCTCTCATTAATACAATTCATACCAATGCTTGAATCTATTAAGGTAATAACCAAAAAAATATTCTTTATTGATTACAATTGTAATCCTAGTATGCCACTTATTGATAATAAACCTCTTAATAATATTGACATATTAAAGAGTATTTAATTCCTCTTTTAAAGAGATGTTTGGAATGTTTAGAGGATCTTCTACCTTATTAGACATTAATTTCAAAACTAACACTTCTCCTTTTAACCCTTTAATTTCAATTTTAAACTCTCAAATAAATGTGTCTATAGTCTTAGTTTTTAAACTAGATTGATTATTTTTAATTATCAGAATAATAGTTTTTAAACTGTAATCCTCTTTTGACTTTTTGACTTTAGCATTATCTCAAGTTAGATGAAAATATTTTTTCAATTGTTCTTTTTTCCTTTTTGGATCTATGATTTTATCTATAAGATCCAATATTAAGCTATTTTTTTATAAGGACTAATAAGTCATTATTTTTATATAAAACTTGATAATAATTACATTATTTATTATAACTATTACTTGAATCATCCTTTAAGATAGTTTCTTCTTCAAGAAGATCTACTTCTAAGTTTGATTCTACAAATTCATTTTTTAACAAGAAAAATGTGCAACAATAACCTCTTAAGGTCCTCATCCAAGCATAACTCTTAGATTTTTTATTTTATTTTACATTTATCTAAATAATACATTATTTTTTGAATTTATAACTAACAACTGTCTTTTTCTTCTTCTTTTTTTAGGATAGGTTTTTTCTTTTCTTTTAATTTTTCCTTTAAATGAAAGGATTTTTTTTTTTGAACTATAAGTTTATAACCATTCTTTTTGAATTTTTTAAGCAACTCTATGTTTGATAATCCATTTGTTCATAGAAATTTCTTAAGACCTCTCTACCCTAAGATTTTTCCTTTTGTAATTGCCTATATAGTTTTATCTTATTACAAACTTTAACTCTTTCTTCTACTACCTCAATAACCAATTCTTTACATGTATAGTTAAAGTAATCAATTTCTTTAGAGTGATAGGATTTTACCTTACTTTTTACTCATTTTGCAAACAAGGTAAGTAACCTCCTAAGAAATTTTTCCTTCTAAAAAATACTCTATCTTCTCTAATAAATTCTTTATAAAAGAATTAATTCTTATATTACATGAAAAGAGGCAAATCTAAACATCCTAAATTTCATTTGTCTATTCACCTGTTTAACAAGTTTAACTGCTTTTTCTAAATTTCATCTCTCTAAGTAATTTAACATGATCCCAAATAATTGTTTAAAGAATCAAAATATTAGTTTTTAATCTATTAGTTAAAAATAATGTTCTAGTCCCTTTGTCTACATATCTTACTTAATGAGGACCGTAGAGATGAAGGGTGGAAGGCTTCAAAGGATGCAAGAAGTCCATTGTATAATCCAAGAGGCCTAATAACACGGACTAGAGTTAGAAAGATGAAAGAAGAACTAAATGGGCTGATTAAGGACGTTCAGGCCAAACAAGCTTCAAATGGTGCGAATTCAAGCTTGAAAGAGAGTCCAAGCCTTATTAATATCATTGGAATACTTAAAGTGTTAGGACTAAGTAATAGTAGTCACTCCAAATTAGGAGTTTATTTTCTGTGTAAGAATTTGTACCTAGTTAGGAATTCCTCTTAAATAAGGAATTGTTCTAAGTAGGAATTTGTACTTCTTTAGGATTGTTATCTTAGCCTATAAATAGGCACCCCTTGTAACATCAAATAAATCAGACAACTTTGAGTGAAATAGAAAGCAAGGGTTTTTCTCCCTCGGTTCTTTTAAGAACTAAAGAACTTATCAAGAGGTACTTCTTCTTGTGGCGTTCAAATTGACTTATCACTCCCAATTCCTTTCTTTTCTGGAGTGTGGCGTCCATATCCATCTTGAATACCCTAGGTTCGTGTTCCTTCGAATATTGGGTCTAGGGTTTCTGTTATTAAACTCTGATTTAGCTTTCCTAGTTGTTCTTTGATTCCTTGTGTGCGTTGGGTACCTAAGCCACATCTTTTTTGGGGTTTTCCGCATCAGTTGGTATCAGAGCCTGGCTCTAAATCAGAAGAAATAATATGATTTTGAGAGACAACGGTGCTGCTCAGGAGGGAGCTGTTGACATGTCATTCATGATCAAAGCTATACAACAACAATTTGAGCACATGAATACCAGATTTGATGATATGAGTGAGAGGATGAAGGAGCAAGCTAATACAATAACAGAGTTGCAAAGGAGGCACAAAGAATATGAGACTTCTAAAGCAAGAAGGCAATTGAGACGTGCCTATGACCATGAAGATGATGATTCTATGCCATCATCAAAGGGTGAAAGTGATGGAGAGAAGTATCTAGCTAATGGAGTAGCTTTCATCACAAGGCGAGCATTGAATGTGCAAGTGAAAGAAGAAAATGAGGGGCAACAAGATAACATCTTTCAAACGAGGTGTTTCATCAAAGATAAGGTATGTAGTATGATTATTGATGGTGAGAGTTGCACTAATGTTGCTAGCACAACTATGGTTGAGAAATTGAACTTACCTACTATGAAGCATCCTAGGCCATATAAGCTTCAATGGTTGAATGAGAATGGTGAAGTTAAAGTAGATAAGCAAGTGCTCGTGTCATTTTCTATTGAAAGGTACCGTGATAAAGTTTTATGTGATGTTGTACCTATGCAAGCAGGCCATATTCTATTAGGAAAGCCATGGCAGTTTGACAGGCGAGTTATGCATGATGGATTCAAGAATCGATATTCCTTTGTAATGAATGAAAAACCCTTCACTCTTGTATCATTATCACCTCAACAAGCTTATGAGGATCAATTAAGGATTAAAAATGAGAGTGAACAGAAAAGAGAGATTCAAAAAAGAGAAAAGAGAGTAGAAAACATGAGAACACAAGAGAAAGAGAAGAAAACAGAAAGTTTCTATGCAAAAAAGAGTGATGCCAAAAGAGCAATTTTTGCTATACAACCTATGATCGTACTTTTGTACAAAGAAGCTTCTTTTAACACTAACAAGTTTGAACCATCTTTGCCTAGTACTATTGTTGTTCTATTACAGGAATTTAAAGATGAATTCCATGATGATGTCCCAAGTGGATTGCTACCTAAGAGAGGAATTAATAATCAAATTGTTTTCATCCCTAGTGCATCCATTCCAAACCGGCCAGCATATAAGAGTAATCTTAAGGAGACAAAGGAGCATAAAAGATAGGTTGAAGAACTTTTTTTCAAAGGATATGTGAGGGAAAGCATGAGTCATTGTGCAGTTCCTATCCTACTTGTACGAGGAAAGTTGAACAGAAGGCATGCCAAGTGGATCAAATTCATTCAGACCTTTCCCTACATCATCAAGTATAAACAAGGTGATGATTCGGGGACGAATCTTTTTGAGGAAAGGGGGAATGATGAGAACCATAGAGATGAAGGGTGGAAGGTTTTAAAGGATGCAACAAGTCCATTGCACAATCCAAGAGGCCTAATAACACGGACTAGAGTTAGAAAGATGAAAGAAGAACTAAATGGGTTGATTAAGGACGTTCAGGCCAAACAAGTTTCAAATGGTGCAAATTCAAGCTTGGAAGAGAGTTCAGGCCTTATTCATATCATTGGAATACTTAAAGTATTAGGACTAAGTAATAGTAGTCACTCCAAATTAGGAGTTTATTTTCTGTGTAAGAATTTGTACCTAGATAGGAATTCCTCTTAAATAAAGAATTGTCCTAAGTAGGAGTTTATACCTCTTTAGGATTGTTATCTTAGCTTATAAATAGGCACCCCTTGTAACATCAAATAAATCAAACAACTTTGAGTGAAATAGAAAGTAAGGGTTTTTCTCCCTTGGTTCTTTTAAGAACTAAAGAACTTATCAAGAGGTAATTCTTCTTGTGGCGTTCAAATCGACTTATCACTCCTAATTCCTTTCTTTTCTGGAGTGTGGCATCCATATCCATCTTGAATACCCTAAGTTCGTGTTCCTTCAAATATTGGGTCTAGGGTTTGTGTTATTAAACTCTAATTTAACTTTCTTGGTTGTTCTTTGATTCATTGTGTGCATTGGGTCCCTAAGCCATGTCTATTTTGGGGTTTTCCGCATCATTACTATAATTTCTTTAAATCTTGGGAGAGTAGAGTTCATAACTACATAATGTATCTTGTAAATAAAAATTAGTTTTTCTGAACCAAGCATTATATCAAATCCTACAATTTTAATATTCAAACATAAAGTATGTATCAAATTAAAATTTGATAAAAACATAATGAAGTACAAAAAATATGAGAACCAAATAAGTTCATTATTTAAAGTAGATTCAACTACTAATAAAAAATCATGAAATCTGTTGTGTTTTTTATTATAAACACAAAATAATATTTAAGTTATTTAAATTTAGTTTAGTAGTAGGTTTTAATACTACTTGTATCATTTCAATATGAAGAAATATATACTTTTATTGTTATAAGGTAACAAACTCCTAAGATAACAAAAGGAATGAACCTTGAAATAAGGGTAGTGCTTTTTCAACTAATTTAATAATATAATTATTTTTTGTTAAGATATTTCTTTATTTATAAATATAGAAAGAGGGAAAAGAGAGGAGAGTTCAGTTTTATATGTAATTATTATTTAAACTTTTATTGATAATTATTTTTCTATTTTTATTATTATAAATACTATTATTCTTAAAAAGTCAATTTAGTGTTAACTTATCTATATTTCATGGTATCATTGTTAACATCTTATACCACAGTTTTACAAACTTGATCATGACAAACACAAACACAAAAGTAGCACGGTTTGGGATTTCCACTATGAGACACAATATTGCAATCAATCCACATATTCTATAATGAATCAAAGTGACATGGTTGCCAGACAGCCGTAAGAAAGAAATTGAGAAGTAAAGTAGAATCCTTACAGGGCAAATTAGTGGGATAATTAGGCAAAACGAATTGGCAATAATAAACTTATTGTAAGTATTGATTTAGCCCCCGATAATCTAAATTAGAGCACCCTCGTTTTCAATGGCTTCATAGACTAAGATGAATGTAATATAGAGCATACTAAGATAATAAGAGAGACAGATAATTCTCAGAGAGAACATGTCATAAAGCCTTTGACCAACGTAAGGACATTTTCCACGCGTAGTTGGTTTCATTCTTAGATAGTATAGAGAGAAGCCGGCGTGACGTTCTCCTTATAAAAATGTCTAAAGCGATCTGAAAATGTCTCTCAGCTTCGTCACACTGCAACTGTTGAACATAGGCTTCAGCTAAATATCTACAGTTCTCTCCCACTCCAGTGTCCACGTTTCCCAGAAATTGTTTCTGACTATAACATTCTTACCGATCATGAATTATGTCAATCAATGTACTATAAACAACGGGAATAAAAAGAAAGAAAATCCCCTTTCGGTTCATTGCCGAAGCCAAATACAGATAAATAAATAAATCAAACGATAAAACATATAGCGAATTTACCTGAAATTGGACATTCAATTCATCAGGATAGGTTCCATCCTCACTCTTTGCCATTACCATTTTATACAGAAAAATCAACTAATTAAACAAGCTTTTCTTTTTCTTTTCCCTTTTTATATTATAAATAAGAACAAAAATTATTAACGGGTCTCTATGCAAATAATACGTTGAGTTCGAAAAAGTTACTGCGATAAGATAAAAAGAGAGAGGTGAGCAGATGAAAAGTGGAGACAAGAACGAACGTCCAAGACAATACTCAATTTTCGATTTCTCATACCACTGCCCATACCACGGCTTCCATGGCTTCCAGAGCTATTGCCGATCATAGGTCCGCAACGTACAGAGTTATAGCGTCCAGGGTTTATAAGCTTTGGTTGAAGATTTTCCTTTAGGGATATAATTGAAGGGAAAGTTGAGGTGGTTGTGGGGGAAATAGAAATTATTGGTGTCTTGGGTATGAGAGTGGTGATTCCTTTAGAAACAGGGATCTGATTCCCCAATCTAAGGGAACAAGAATGAAATATTTTAAAAACCACCACTGGAATGGGAAGCAAATCTCGTGTTATACTTTACCCAAACTATATTGATGTACATGTTGAAATGAAATTAATTTTTGGTGTAAATATTGGATGTTAATTGTATAATCATTT